>JAOQMM010170190.1:0-23656 GCA_027563515.1 Erythroxylum platyclados | reverse complement strand
GACGCCGGTCGAAATCAGTCTCGCTCCTGTTCCTGCCGACCCGTCGGTAGGCATTAACCGTCACCTGTCTTTAGAGGAATCCCCCGTGACTTCCAACGCTGTTACCCCTGAATCCGCCGCTGCGCCGGTTGCCGCTGCGCCGACCATTGACCTTGGCCTGATTCGCCACGACCTGGAAATTGCCCGCGCTGATGCGGCGCAGGTCGCCATCCGTGCCGAGCGTGACCGGGTGAACGAAATCAACGCCGATTTCGAGAAAAGCGTTGTGCCGCCGACCGCTGAATTCCGCGTGCTGCGCGCTCGTGCTCTGCAGGAAGGTTGGAGTGCCGACCAGACCCGCAAGATTATTCTTGAGGCGCTTGGCAAGCAGACCGCCGCACCGGTCGCCGCACTGCCGGTAAGTGACGCGGCCATGGGCATTCCCAGCCCGGAAGCGCCGGCTACCGGCACCCGCGCATCGGTGAGCACCGACGCGCTCGACAAGTTCAAGGACGGTGTTTCCGAGGCGCTGATTGTCCGCGCCGGCATCGATGGCGGTCGCGAGGCTGTGCAGCGCGCCCGCGCCGGCGGCTTTGTCGGCATGCGTCTATCCCGGATTGCCGAGCATTATCTACGCCTGGCCGGCATGGATACCAATGGCCTGTCGGACGATCAGATTGCCCGCCGCGCGCTCACCACTCGCGCCAGCGGCATGACCACCAGCGACTTCGCTAACGTGCTGGTGAATACCGCCAATAAGGCACTGCTGATGGGCTGGGACAATGCCCCGGAGACCTGGCAGCAATGGGTGCGCATTGGTCAGGTTCCCGACTTCAAGCAGGCGGTACGCACTAATATCTCCGGCTTCAGTACGCTGTCGATTGTCCCAGAAGATGGCGAAATCACGTATGGCAAATTCACCGACCGCAAGGAAACCATTCAGGCGGTCAGTTATGCCAAGAAATTCCGGCTGACCTATCAGGCCATTAAAAACGATGACCTGAATGCCTTTACCGCCATTCCGCGCGGTATGGGCCGTGCTGCTCAGGGCGTTATCGGCGATGTGGTTTATGCACTGCTGGCGAGCACCGGGCCGACTCTTGCGCAGGACAGCATCGCGCTGTTCGATGCCAGCACGCACAAGAACTACGCCACGGGGGCCGGCGCGCCGTCTGCTACCACATTCAATACCGCGTTCACCGCGATGGCCAAGCAGACTGACCCGAATAGCGGCAAAGCGCTGAATATCACCCCGCGCTTCTGTCTAGTGCCGCGCGCGCTGGAGATGGCCGCCACTGAACTGCGTATCAACGATTACGATCCGGGCGCGACCGGCTCGACCAAGAATCAAATGGCGCGCAATCCCTTCCAGAATCGCTTTGAAGTGATCTCTGACGCCCGGCTTGACGCGCAATCGTCTACCGCCTGGTATCTGGCCGCCGACGCCAATCGCTTCGATACCGTCGAGGTCGCCTTTGTGGACGGCATTGCCGAACCCTACCTGAAGGAAGAACAGGAATGGGATACCCGTGGCGTTGAATGGGTTGTCGGCGTGGATTTCGGTGTTGCCGCGCTTGATTTCCGTGGCATGTACAAGCACACCGGCGCTTAATCTTTCTGCATACTGGAGACGCTTTTTATGGCTTATTCGATTTATGAGGGTGATGTTCTCACCTACACCACCAGCAGCGCGGTGACGAATGGCGCGCTGCTGATTGTCGGCGATACGCCGGCTGTCGCGCTGAACGCCAAAAGCACTGGCTCCAGCTCCATTTCCATTGCGACCGAAGGCGTTTTCGAGCTGACCCGCAAGGCGAGCGCCGGCAATGTCGGCGTGGGCAATAAAGCCTATTACGTCACTACCGGTGGCGTGAACAAGGTCACCTCGGTGGCGACTTCCGGCAAGTGCATTGGCATCTACGCGGAAACCACTACTACCGGCGCGACGACCTGTCGGGTGCGGCTGATTGGCGCGCCGCTGCTGGTCGCCCTCTAGTTATGGACTCCCGGTTCGACCGAATCATGAATGGCGTGGGCCTGCCCGCACTGTTTGCGGCATTCGGCGAACCGGGCCGCATTCAGCGGCTCAGTGGCGAAACGCAGGATGTAAAGGTCATGCTCCGCCAGCGTTTTGCGCTGGAGGAGATTGAGGGCCTGCATGTCGGCGTAGGCGACGCAATCGCCGAACTCAAGGCAAGCGATATTGCCGAGCCGCTTACCAAGGGCGACATCGTGCAGATTGGCGGCATTAACTGGACGGTGCAGCGCCTGATTGATCAAGACGGGCTGACCATCAGCTATCTGGTGCGGCGCTCGTGAGGCTGGATATCAGCGCTCAGGAATTACGCGCATTCAGCGATGGGCTGAACGCGACCCAGCAGGAAATCAAGCGGGCATTAATGCGCACGGTCAACCGGGTGGCCGCAATAGCCAAAACCCGGTCCAAGCGCGCCATCACGCAACAGGTAGCGCTTAAATCAGGCACGGTTGGCGAAAAACTGAATCTGCAAAAAGCGACACAGAATAATCCGCGTGCAGTCATTTCAACTCCAAGGCGCGGACTGCGCATGGAGTTTTATAAAAACTTGCAGGCTTATATGCGCGGACGCGCCAAGCGCACATCAAGGGGAACGGCGAGAAAAGTGGGCGTTCGCGTCACAGTCAAGCCCGGAAAGCCCAAAATACTCAAGCGCGCCTTTTATTCAAAAGGCCACATCAAAATGTTTTATGGCGGCCGGGTTCATCAGATATTTGGCCCGTCCATTTCTCAGGTGTGGAACCTGACCCGTGAGCAGTTGCGCCCGGACATTATTGCCGACATGAACGCCATGGCACGCGAAGAGCTGCGCTTCATCGTCACGGGGTCACGGCGATGATCAATACCAACACGGTCAGAACGCAGCTTGGCAGCATCCTGACTGCTGCCGGAGCGGCGGCAACCCTAAATCGAGTGCTGGATTTTTCGGCGGTACTGGATGCCGATTTGCGCACCACCTCCATGCTGTGGGTGCGGCTGGATGCTGAAGAGGCATCCGCGAATGCGCTGGACATCGGCATCAGCCAGAAGGTCGAAGCGCAGTTTTCCATCATCTACGCGAGTGACGACCTCGACTCTCTGGACGTATTGCGCGGCATTGTGCGCAGCGGACTGCTGGGCTGGACGCCGAACAGCGCCGATATAACGGCAGCGCCTTTTGAATTCCGCAGCGGTGCATTATCCAGCGAAATGAATGAGCAGACCGCTGATATTGTTTGGTGGGTCGATATGTACGCCACCACTTACCTGACGAGGGCTGTTTAGTGGCAACAGATAGTGAAATTCGTGCGGCCAGTCGCGAAGAAGCGGCGCATTTTCTGCACTGCGCCGGACTGGATTGGCCGAGCCCGGAGCCGGCTGAATTATCCGCCGCCGTAAATGCGATTGCGGTTTTTCGTGCAGCCCGGATTGCCGATGATGAGATTCTGGCGCGTTATGAAGCGGCGCGGCTGTATCTCAAACATGTTGCGGCAGGCCGTCTGCCGTTGTCCGAATCGACACAGACCCCGCTGGAGTTAGACGATGGCGAAGTTATTCCGTAAGAAGATCCTGCTGGCCAAGATTGAAACCACCTATGGCGTAGACCCTAGCCCGACCGGTGCGGCCAATGCCATTCTGACCAAGGATTTAACGGTCAGTCTGATGCAGGGCAATACCGTAGAGCGCAATGTTGACCGCACTGTTTTGGGCGGCGATGTTGCGATTCATGTCGCGCCATATACCATGCTGAGTTTCAGCGTGGAACTGCAAGGCAGTGGCGCTGCTGGGACTGCTCCGGCATGGGGCCCATTACTGCAGGCGTGCGGGTTTTCCGAGACTATTGTGGCCTCGACCACCGCCACCTATGCGCCGGTTTCGACCGGGTTCAAGTCGCTGACCCTGTATTATCATCAGGATGGTCTGCTGCATAAGGTCACTGGTGCGCGCGGCACGGTCAAATTCAATATGACGCCGGGCGGCCTGCCGATGATGTATTTCGAGTTTACCGGGCTGCGTAATGCACCGACGGATACCGCACTGCCGACGCCGACTTTGACTGCGTTCAAGACGCCGTTAGGTGTCAATAAGACCAACACGCCGACCTTCACCCTGCATGGTTTTTCTGCAACGATGGAGAAGTTTGATTTCGATGTTGCGAATGAAATCAGCTACCGCAACGTTGTTGGTGACGAAAGCGTGCAGTTGGCAGACCGCAAACCGACCGGCTCGGTCAGCATTGAAGAGCAGGCGATTGCCACCAAGGATTTCCACGCCATCATCGAAGCCAGCACCCTCGGCGCGCTGCAGATTATTCACGGCACTACTGCCGGCTCAATCATTCAGATTGACGCGCCGAAGGTTCAGCTTTTGTCGCCGTCCTATTCGGATTCAAATGGCGTTCTCATGCTGGATTTGAAGCTTAATTTAACTCCGAATGCCGGCGATGATGAACTCATCATCGTGGCCAAATAAGGAATATCCATGGCTTTTGTCGTAAGCAAAAAGCAGGCGTATCCGTGGCCGGTACAGGTGAAGACGCCTGACCCGGCGCGGCCTGGCAAATGGCAGACACAGACATTCACGGCGACGTTCAAGCGCCTGCCGCCGCTGGAAGTGCAGGAACAGCTCTCCCGGCTGGCCGGCAAGGACATGGATGACCCTGAATCGATGGCCCCGGAAGAGCGCTACAGCCGTGAATCGGAGTTCCTGGACGAGGTTCTATTAGGCTGGGACGGCATCAGCGATGATGAGGGCGTGCCGCTGCCCTGCACGGCTGAATCGCGGGCGGCGGTGCTGGATATCATCGAAGTGCGCCGGGCTGTATTCGCGGCATTCTTTGATTCGGCAATGGGCAAGAAGGCCGACGCAAAAAACTGACAGACGCCGCACGGCACTGGGCGCGTGGCGGTGTCGGCGGCAGGGACGACCTGGACGCCGACGCCGCTTTTTTTGGTGTCGAAATAGACCCGGAAGCGGCATCCGATTTTGAAGTATTCGCGGAAAACTGGACGACGGTGATCAGTTTCATGCGCTGCGCAACGCAATGGCGACACGCCGGCATGGACGGCATTCGCACCGGACTGGACTACGCTGCGGTTGAATCCGTACTGCGCTTGACGGTGCCTGCCAAAGAGCGCCGCGCTGTATTTGAAGGCATTCAGATGATGGAATACGCGGCATTAAGCGTATTCACCGAGCGCGCCGCCGCGCGCAATCTTCGTTAGGAGATTCCGGTATGGCCAGTAATTCCACTGAATTGCGCATCGTCATCAATGCCGATGGTACGGCGGCGGTCAATGGCGTGCGCCGAGTGCGCGATGAAGTAGAAGACCTGGGCAATGTCAGCAAAAACATAGGCAACATGCTCAAGGCATATCTGAGCTTTGAGTTTATTAAGACGGCGGTCACTTCATTATACGAAGCAAGCGCAGCCTTACAGGCTTTTGAGGCTCGATTTCAGGCGGCAGCCGGATCAGCATTGTCCGGCGCGGCAGAAATGCAATATGTCGCGGACACAGCAAAAAAATTGTCGCTGGACCTGAATGTTGCCCGAGAATCCTATGCGCAGCTCTTGACCCTTCAGCAATCCGGGCTTGTCACGCAACAGCAGGCCAGGTCGCTTCTGGAAGGCTACGCAAAAGCATCGGTCATGGTTGGCGCGGGCAACGAGCAAATCAAGCAATCCATGGCCGGACTGGCGCAAGCATTGGCCATGGGCGTCATCAGTACGGAAAATGCCATGCAGGCCATGGAGCCCATTGCAGGCATGCAAAAGCGGGTTGCCGATGCGCTGGGCATGGCCATGGCTGAATTCAAAAAAGCCATGGCGGACCAGAAGATAACCAGCCAGCAGTTTGCCGAGGCTTCCATTAAGGCACTGGATGCGCTTGGTCAAGGCGCTGACAAAATGAGCAACTCGCTGGGTTCCACTATGCAGCGAGTAAAAAACGAGTGGACCCTACTGCTTGAAGCTATTGGCAGCAACAGCGGATTTACCGAGGCAGTCGCTTCAGTATTGTCTGCGCTGGAAAATATGCTTAGAGATATGGCCAGTCTGATTAAATCGGGATGGCTATCGGATGCGTTTTCGGCTGAATTGAGTTACATGAAAAAATCATTATTTGATTTTGATTCATTGCTTACTGGATTCGCTGATCGGCAATTTTTTGATGGCATCGCCAAAGACCTGGGCGAGCTTTGGAAAAACTTCATAAAGGTTTTTGCTGATTTCCCTGAAATAGTCGGCTCTTTTACTGTTATTGCCGCAAGCAAAATAGAACAATGGCTAACAACTTTAAAATTAGCATGGAGCATTGCGGGGGCTGAATTCAAAATCTCATGGGAGAGCATGAAGAAGGCATTGTCAGATGCCTTGAACAGCATGATTGTTTCTGTTGCAAACGCAGCAAGCAAAATGGCCCAAAGCCTGGGCGGATTTTTGTCAGGCACTGCTGAGCAACTTAGGGCGCTTCCTGAGTTTATGGGCATGGCTGGAATTGCCGATTCTTTTCAGGCTGGGGCCAATCGGATTGCGCAGACCAGCAACAGTCTGATTCAAAGCGCAGAATTACGACGCGCAGCCAGCAATGCCGAATCGGACGCGGTTATTGCGGGCATAAACGCGCAATTGGACGCGGAAGCCGATGCGGCAGAGGTTCGAAAAAAAGCGGTAGAAGAAGCGGCCAGCGCCACCGTTCTGGCCATAAATGCACGAACAGCGGAACGTGATGCGGATATCGATGCGGCGCAGCAAAAGCGGCGCGCAGATGAAGCCGCGCGCGACGCTGAAATCAAGCGCGCTCAGGAGCAGATGCGTGCGGCTGAGGCAGCGAAAGGCAATATTCAGGAAGTCACCGAAAAAACGAAGGAGCAGATAAAGGCCGAGAATGATTTGGCTGAAGCGCAAAATGAGCAGGCGCAGGCCGCCCAGTTGCTGATGGCGCGTGATGCGCTGCGCAAAGAGCAGCTTATGCTTCTTGCGCAAGCGCAGGAATCTCTTGCGTCTGGCCAGCCGGGCGCCTTGACGCTGGCCGTTCCTGGCACACAGACAGCCATGTTTGAGGCACAGATTACAAGCGCGAATGACGCCTATGCTGCGCTGGAGCGTTATGGCGAGGTCGTCGAACGCATTTGGAAGATGCAGGATGAGCGGGCCAAAAAAGGGATTCCATTTACCACTGATGACGCGATTGCCTACGCCAAGCAGGTTAATACCGAACTCGACCAAGCCAGCCTGAAGAGCATTGATGCCGCCACAAGAGCGCTTCAGGAAAAAAACGCGGAACTCCTGAATGACATCGGCCTTACGTTGCGCAGCGGAGACGCCTACAGCGATCTGGCAGTCAAGCAGGACGTAGCGACGCTGGCCGCCCGAAATTTCGTAGCGACCAGCAAGGAGCAGCAGACTCAGGCGCTGGCCAATTACGAAGCGGCGCGGAAATTTGCAGCAGGCTTGCAGCTTATCAAGGAAGTCTTGGACGATGGCCGAGACGCATTCAACGAGATGCGCGGGCCTATCGGCAAGTACGAAGACGCGATGAAAAAGGCCGATGCAGCAGAAAGGTTGCTGGCCGATAAGGCTTATATCAAGGCGCTGCAGGATGCTGGCTATTCGATTGACGATGCCCGTAAATACCTTGAAGCCTATCGTCTGCAGGCTGAAATCACCGCAAGCACCACTGCGCAGGCATTTAAAACCGCATCAGATTCCATTTATGGCGAATGGACCACGATGTTTGAGGAGCTGTTTTCGGGTAATACCGACGCCTTCAAGAACTTTGTCGATAACCTGAAAAACATCTTCATCAAAGCGCTGGCGCAAATGGCCGCTGCTGCCCTTGCGCGACCGATTCTCGTGCCGTTCCTGCAGGCCATGGGCAGCGTCATGGGCGTGCCGGGCGCGCAGCAAAACGCCATTCTGAACGGCATCATTCCGGGCGCGACGGGGTCAGCAGCCGGCAGTGTAGGTAGCAGCCTGTTCGGTTCAGCCGGCGGATTTTTGGGCGGAGCAGTCGGCTCGGTTGTTGGTGGCCTGGGGTCGATGCTGGGGTCCACCGGCATGATGGCCGGCGGCGCGATGATGGGAAATCTGGGCCTGATTGGCGGCACCATGCAGGCACTGACCGGCGGCGCAAGCATGATCATGTCTGGAGCGGTTTCGACTGGGCTGGGAATGATTGGCGCAGCAGCCATTCCAATCATCGGTGCTATAGCGGCTATAGCGGCTCTTTCCGGCGCGTTTGGACCGACGCCGCATCCTTCCAGCCTGGCCGTGGCGGGTGGCTACAATGACCCGAAATGGGGCCCTGGATACATGGGCAAGGGCGGCGGCGGGACCTACAGTGACTCGGGCATGGAATACGGCTATTCCTACGGACACACCGACCCGAAAGACGCGATGGCGCTGCGTGACAGCCTGATTGAGCTTGATAACTCCCTGACCGCATTGGTGCCGGGCGTGGATTTGGCCGGCAAGTCGCTCGGCGCATTCGGACAGACTGCCGAGGGCTTTATTGCCGGCACTCATGGCCTGGTGAACAGTCAAGAGGAAATGACGGCATGGTTCGTGAAGGACTGGGTGAATGCCGCTGAGGAAGTCGGCGCAGTGTCGGAGATGGTCAATGAGGCGATTCAGGGCATCAGCGGCAGCGCCGAAGACCTGAGCGCCATTTTCGCCGTACTGATGGAGATGGATACACAGGGCCTGCTGAATCGGACCGTGCTGGATATCGGATTGGCCGTCAAGGGCGGATCGGAAAAGATCAAGGAGGCCATGACTGCCCTATTCACTATCACCGACTATCAGTCGAAGGATATGAATAAGGCGGTGGATGATGCCATTTTTGACGCCACCGCCACCAGTGCCGAAAAGGCCAAGCGCATTGCCGAAAACTATAATAAAGCACTGGAAGAAATGGATTGGACGAATGCGACTGACATATCCAATCTGGCAACACTTGTTCAGCAGCGCTATGACCTTGAGATTCAGCGCATCCTCGAAATCAAGGGCTATATTGATAGCCTGACCGATAGCATTGATTCAGCGCTGGAGACGTTTGAAACCACGGGAATGACCGCGCAGCAGGAATACGACTATTGGTCAGGAAAGTCGGAACAGGCGCGCAAGGACGCCATGGCCGCGACTGACCCTGCAGTTGCGGCGGCGCTGTTTGCGAAGTCAAGCGAGTATGCCATGAACGCATGGGATACCCTGACCGACGAACAAAAAGCGCAAATGAAGGGCGGATTTTCAGAGTTCTTTACCGGCCTGAAAACCGACTCGACCGAAAAGCTCAGCGGCATGCAACAGGATATTGTCGATGAGCACAAGGATACCGCCGCTGAGCTGGATGGCATTCTAAAGACGGCAGGCACCGCAGCCGCAGCCGCGATTGCCGCAGCCGGAGAAGCGATTAAAACCGCAGGCGACGGCGTAGCGACGACTCTGGGCAGCATTCGGCAGGAACTTGTCGATCAGGGCCATATCGCTGCACTGCCCGGATATGCGAGCGGCGGCATTGTGGGCGGTACATGGAATGGCCGCAGCGGGCGCGCCGGTGATACTGTCATCACCGCATTGACGCCGGGTGAGGCGGTCATTCCGCGTGAGCAGACCATGCGGCACATGGACCTGTTGCGGGCGATTGTCGCCAATGACGTGAGTTACGCGGCATCCGGTAGCCTTCCGGGATATCCAAGCGGGGGCAGCGGGAAGCGCACAGACCGCTATGGAAACGTCATTAAAGTTCCTGAGCCTAATCCTGATGACCCGTGGGCACCATACGTCTACACGCCCGGAGACGGTCAGTACGGTGATTACTGGATACGCGAACTCAAGGCGGGCAATGTTTCAGGAATAGCTGGCGGAGAAGATCCATCCGGCTGGAATGGCCTGACTCCCGAGCAGTTCGACTACTATCAGGCGAATTACGCGCGGGGCGATTTCGATTGGGGCAGCGGCGATAGCGGGCCCGGAAAAGGCAGCAGCGGCTCTGGCGGCAGCAGCGGCAGCAGATCTAATGGCCTTGAATCATTCATGAAAGGCATTTCCCGCAGTCTGCGCGATATGGACCTGACTGAATATCAGCGGCGCTTTCAGGCGGTCGCCGACACGCTGGCCGATAATATCGAACAGGCCAAGTCATTGGGCGCAAGCGAAGAGCAGTTGAACATGATTCGTGAGCTGGGTCGCCGGCAGACTGAGGCGATTTCCAAGGCGGAACGCGATAAGGTCAGTGCATTCCTGAAAGAACTGGACATGGACCCCAGCGCATCGCCCGAAGCGCGCATGAAGGAAGCGCAGCGCCAATATGATGAAGCTTTCGCAGCGGCGCAAAACGGAACCGGAAGTGCAGACGCGGTAACCGCAGCAGCGCGCGCGCTGCTTGACGAAAGCATGGGATTTTATGGCAGCGGAAGCAATTATCAGGCGATTCTTGAAGCGATTAAGGCCGGCATGGGCAATCTGTCGTTTATCCCGCCGCCTGCAACTGAAGCAGCTCCGGTAGACGGTCCGCAGACTGTGACAGAACTAAAGTCACTCGTGGCCGTGCAATCGGCAGGCAATCGCGCCATCATTGAAAAGCTGTCGGCTATGGAAGAGCGCCTGGCCGGCATTGAATCCACTGCGCGTTTGGAGGCGGCCGCCTGATGGGGATCTATGTCGCCGAGGTGCAGTTCTTCGATGATACAGCCATTCCGGGCTATCCTGCCGATTTCGGCGGCACCGCCTATCTATCCAGCTCGACCTATGTCACCGGACCAACGGATACGCCGCACCATATCGCGTTTTTGCCGCGCATCACACAGCCGGCGCTTATGCGACGGGACATTTTTGAAGGCGGCGTGTTTGGCGCAAGCAAGGTCTCCTATGGCGAATTGGTGCTGGCCAATCCCGATGGCGCGCTGGATTTTCTGCTGGACAGGAATCTAATTGGCTATAGCGTCATCATTCGCTACGGTGAGCCGGGCGCGGCATACCCGAGCGCATGGAAAAAGGTTCTGGTAGGGCAATCGGCGGGCGTTACGGTCGGCTGGACCACGCTGAGCATTCGGATACGTGACCCGCATCAGACGTTAGCGCAGCCGCTGCAAACGGCGTTTTATGCAGGAACCAATGCACTTCCTGCCGGACTTGAAGGCACGGCAGACGATTTAAAATCTACGCCCAAGCCACTGCTGTACGGCAAGGTTCTTAACATATCGCCGCCATGCGTGAATACCTCGCGCCTGATCTATCAGGTGAATGACGGCGCGTGCGTGGTCAGTGCTGTTTACGATAAAGGCGTAGCGTTGACTGCCGGAGCGACTTACGCGAGTCAGGCCGAAATGGAAAGCACCGCGCCATCAGCCGGCAGCTATCGCGTATGGCAGGCCGGCGGCTATGTCCGCCTTGGCAGTACGCCAGCAGGACAAATTACCTGTGATGCGGCGCAATCGTCCAGCGCGGCCAATCACACCGCTGCGCAGATTCTAAAAAGCATCGCGCTTAAGGCCGGCATTGCCAGCGGGTCAATATCCAGCAGCGACGTAACGGCGCTGGACGCGGCCAATAATGCTGAGCTGGGCATATGGCTGTACGGCGGTGGCGATACCGCACAAAGCGCCATGGATGCCATTTCCGTGTCTGTAGGGGCATGGTATGGATTCGATTCAGCAGGCACACTGCGCATGCAGCGGTTTGAATCGCCAAGCGGCACTCCGGTTATGGACATTGACACCAACATTATTATCGGAACTCCGGAATTGCGGTCTATTGGCGCGGCGAGTGATGGCGCGTTCTATACCCGCGTCGAAATGCAATATCTTCGCAACTGGACTGCGCAGAATGACTCTGATCTTGCCGGCTCGGTGACTGTCGCGCGTAAAGCATGGCTTTTAAATGAGTGGCGCACACTCAAGGCCAATTACCCGGCAGGAGATGGCTATGTGGGCGATAATCCCTATCTGTTTGATGCGCTGTTTCTAACGGAATCAGCCGCAACGACTGAAATCAATCGCAGATTGCCAATGATTTATGGCCGTACGGATACGCTGGCGCTTGTCGTGTCGGCGCGGTCGTTGCTTTCTGCAACGATTGACCTCGGCAGCGTTGTGAAAGTGACTCTGCCGCGATTCGGGTATGATGCCGGCGTGCTGTTTCGGGTGATCGGCATGCAATACGATTTACGCCGCAATCGCATTGAAATGACGCTGTGGAGGTAATGTGGGTCGATTGACGTTGTGCTATCCCGACCGCTGCGCTACGGCGACACTGTCGGGCGGAAGCTGGCAGACCTTTTTGCCGCGCGATAACCTGAAAAGCGCACCACTGGGAATTGTCGCCCGCACCACCAGCGCAGCATTTGCGAGCACGGAAGTGCGCCTGGATTTGGGTATTTCCAGGCCGATTGGCGTGCTGGTGCTGTGTGGCCATAACCTGAGTTCTGTCGCAAAATACCGCGTACAGGGCTCTACGGTCAGTGATTTCACATCGGCAGTGCATGACTCCGGGTGGCTGGACGTATGGCCGTCTCTGTGGCCTACGGAGGCGCTGGATTGGGAGGATGACCGATGGTGGGATGGCAAAATCACGGAAGAAGAGCGTGCCGGTTATGCCGCCAATCTGATTCACGCCTTGCCTGCTGAAGCCTATGCGCGTTACTGGCGGCTGCTGATTGACGATACCACTAATAGCTCCGGCTATATTCAGGCCGGGCGGCTGGTTATCGCGCAGGCGTGGCAGCCTCAAGTCAATTACGATTGGGGCGCAAAGCTGGGCTATGAAACTGACACGCAATCCGAGACAGCGCTGAGCGGTGCGCGCTATTTCGATGTGCGTCCGGCGCGGCGCAGTTTTTCCTGCAAGCTCTCATGGCTGAATGATGACGAAGCCTATGGCCGCATCTATGAAATGATGCGCATGCTAGGCATTGACCGCGAGATATTCGTGATGAGCGATGCAGATGACGCTGTGAATATTTTGCGTAAAAACTTCCTTGCGACTTTCCGGGAATTAAGTGTGATTGAGTCTCCCTATTTGAATGCGCATTCGATTGCGCTTGAATTCACCGAGGTGCTGTAATGGCGACGGTCACGATTAACGGACATACCTACTCCGACGATTCCAGCCCGACTACCGGATTAGCCGGCGGCGGCCATCGCACCCGCTTCATTCCGCTGATTCAGGACGTAGTGGCCGTCACGGCAGGCGTGTCGGGATCATCGACGGTCTACGGACCGGCAAGCGCAACCGATAATGCCCTGATGCGGTTTGATGGAACAACCGGCAAATACGCACAGAATTCGATAGCGACGCTGGGCGATAATGGCATTATGGCCATTTCGGCAACAGCATCATCAATGCCTATCTTCGACCTCATAAATCAGGCTAATGACGCTACCGGCCCGTTTCTATTGATGCGCAGCAATCGAAGCAGCGCGGCCACGCAGTCCGGCGATTATTTGGGCTCGTGGCAATCCTATGGCTGGGACGGCACGGAATGGCGGCAGGGCGTTTTGATTCGCATGAACTCAACCGGCGCTCCAACTGCGACGTATACGCCGGCTAAGCTGACAATACTCACAAGCGATGGCACGGCGCTGACCGAGCAGGTCGTCATCGACCAGAACGGCAAGGTGAGCATCACCGATTATACGGTTCTGGGCAGCGGTGCTCCGGCTATCAAGATGAAAAAGCTGACAGGAACCAGCCCGGCAGCCGAGGGCGGTACCGTGAGCATTACGCACGGCCTGACCGCATCGAAAATCATGGCCGTCACCGCGACGATTCAGGACTCGAATTGGAGCGACTACCGGCTGCCGGGCGACCGCTATGCCGCTGATTGTGAGTATTACGTGAGCATCAACGCGACCGGCATCACCGTGGCGCTATCGGCGACGAACAGCGGCTACCTGCTGAGCAGGCCGGTGAAAATCATCGTCACATACGAACAGTAAGGGCGTGCCGCGCCACCACGACCGCCTTCGGGCGGTTTTTTTATGTGTGAAAAAATTTTCAAAAAACAGTTTACAAGTAAAAAAATATTTTCGCTATGATGTGTCCATCGAAGCACAACAACCAACGTTGAGACGAAACGCAGCCCGCCGCATTGGCGGGCATTGAAAGGAGCTTTACCATGAAATTCGCATTCATTTCCCGACACGAGCCGACCGCTGAGCAGCACGCTCTGGCGGCAGCTCGAAACATCGAGCTGGTCGTCATCGGCGACCGTGATGCGTTCTCCGTCACCCCAGCCGACATCGAGCAGGCCGGCGACTTCGATGGGGTCGTTGTCGTTCACCCCGCCGCCGCGATGCGGCTGGCCGGTCAATACCAAATCGGCGTGTTCGAGAACGCGAACCGCGCCGCGCCCGGCGAGCGCCCGACCTTCACCGCCATCGCGCTGTGGCTGTACGACCGGCGCGCCGCCTGACACTACCACCCGCCCGGCAGATTGCCGGGCATAACAGGAGAACAAAAATGGCCGAACTACACGCCTCGCTATACGAAGGGCTTGCTGATGCCGTCATGCGCTGGGAGTCGCTGACCCCAGAACAGCGCGCCGAGGAAGAGGCCCGCAGCGCCGCACAGGCTGCGAAAATCGGCGCGGAAATGGCCGATAAGGCACGCGCGCACAAGCAGGCATTGCTTCTGCTGGAACCGGTAATTGCCGGCCTGGTTAAGGCCGGTCTCATCGACCGCAAACAGGCCGATGAGCTGCGCAATGATGCATCCATGGGCGGTTCCGTACCGAACGGCGCGACCGAGAAGGCGCACCGCAGCAACGAAACCCCGCCGCCTGTTGTGCGTGGCAAGATTTATTGGAAGGACGGGGAAAGCACCCGGTGGCTGGAATACGCGCCAATCCCGTGCGTTGCGTCGTGCTGTGAGCACTTCGGACATACCGCAGAAACGTACATCGGCGTCACCGAATCAGAGGTGATCGTGTGGCTCTACAAATGGCCCACGAAACACCCGAAGATGCTGCGCGCGCCGCGTGAAGCTGCGTCATGAACACCGTCGCCGAACTGCTGGAGCGCGCCGGACTGTCGACGCGTGAGGCGGCGGAGCTGTGCGGCGTCACCTCCCAGACCGTAGGAAACTGGCGTGCCGGGCGCACGCCGATTACCGCACGGGCGCGTGACCTTCTCGAAGCCGCCGCGAATACCGAAGACGCGCGGCGAAGAGAAAGGGAAAGACAGGAAGAGATAGCGCGCCTGGAGAAAAGGCTGCGACTATTGAAGGGACAGGAGTAGATACGAAACCCGCCAATCGGCGGGTTTTTTGTTTAGCCGGAAAATGCTGCATTGGGATAGCGTTCTATGAATGTCTGCCATAGCTCAGGCCACAACCGGCGGTTTATTTCTGCGCCGCAATATGCCTGGTCGGTGTATATCGGCCCCACCCGCTGCCGGTCCAGTTCTATCCCAGCGCATTCCATTTTATCGTATGCCGCGTTGTAAGGCGTCCCTGTCGCGGCAATGTAGGTCCAGATATCCGCAGTGCTCCAGTTTGCGACTGGATAGCACTGCACAACGCCATTGTCCTGTCGCATGAACGTTTCCCCGCGTGCCGCGATATGGATTTTTCTGCGCATGTTTTCGGCCCGGCGCAAGCCAATGGCCGCGCCATCATAGCCCTGCTGCTGCATCCATGTTGGCCGCGACGTGCTGCCCGTCCATATTGCGTCTTTCGGCAGGTGCGCGGGCGGCTCTGGGTAATCCCATGCAGTGAATCCGGGCGCATGGTAGGCGGGATGAGCAAGACGAATTAGCCCCGGGATACCCGAAAAATAGTGCTCGGTTTCAGGAAACTGAAACTCATCATCGAAAAAAGCGGCGGCAATATCAGGACAAAGCGCGCGACATAGCGCCAAGGCTACCGTGCTGTCCTTCCCTCCAGACAAAGCAACGTAGGGCTTCTTGCAACGTGACAGCCAGTTTTCTACCACCTCCAGGCTGTGCGCTACCCTGTTTCGATATGCCGGCAATCGGGCGTGCAGTCGCCATTCCGGGCGGTCTATGACTCTGCGCATACCGGCATCACGCAGTCGGCCTGGTTCGCTGGCAGGCGCGCGGGCGGACGGATTCCCCAGCGCATGATTGGACCCGTAATGCCGCGCCCTCGCGCATAGTCCAGCGGCAGCGGGCGGTGAAACAGCGCCAGCGACTCATCTCCCGGCTCAATCGTCCAGCCTTTCACGCGCCCATAGCCCTGAGACGATTTTCCGCCGACATGGTGGCAGTGGTCGAGCAGCGCCCGAATCGCGGCCTCATCGCCCACGCAGTGCCATGAAACCGATTGCGTCACTCGCATCAATACGGATTTTCGATAGCATTTATAGGGCCCAGCAGCAGTCAGTACCGTTTTTGTGCCGTCTGGCAGAAACCGCTCGTTGTGATCATCGAAGCGCCGGTGGAAATAGGCACGGTGCTGCTGATGCAGGACATAGATCGGACTGGAGCAGGCCCACCACCATAAATCGCCTAGGCCGATTTTCTCCAGCGGCAGGCCGTCCACTGGCGTCATTAAATCAGAGCGGCCCTGTGCAGTCAGGAAATGGTCAGGGTCAGATTGGCGCAGATGCCAGTACGCGAGAATGCCATCGAGATTCGGCGACCAGTCATCACTGGCGACAAAACCATTGTACAGCTCGGCTGTTATTTTCAGCGGTTTCAATCCCTGATCCTCCCATAACCGTAATAGGCGTTTCCGCCCAATGACTTTTCGAAATGGAAGTCAATAAGATTCACGCTTAATTTGCGCATAAATTCAGAATCAGCGCTTCGCACTTTTCTTTGTTTCTCTGGAGTTCCGTCAGTAAAAAAAACAAATGGCTTTGCTCCGGACATTCTGACTTTTTCGATAAATGGCATAACAAGGCCATATGCGTCGCAATCAATAATGTCAGCGTCTTTTGCAATACCAATATAATCTGAATTGTCCCCCACAATAACCTGTATGTTATTTCCCTTAATACGCATTGCTTTGTTTTTGTCGCGCTCAATACATATAACTCGCTCGGAGATGTGTCGCCAGAGCCGCGACGTAATCAACCCCTCGCCGGCAAAATAGTCAACAACAAGGCGGATAGGCCGATACGCCAACGCGCGCTGGCGCATCAGTATTTTTGTTGCAAAATCGCTGTTATCGTCCATCGTTGGGCATCTCTGGAATGACGCAAACCCGTTTGTTTTCGACAAGCTGGAGAGGCGGGCGGTGCGCCCATTCCATTACCGCGCCCACAATCCCGTGGCGCTGCGCAAATTCAATCGGCAGCGGGCGAAAAAACCGGGCAAGAGATGCGTCGCCATTCAACTCAACCCTCCATTGCTTGACGCGCCCAAATCCAGAGCCTGTTTTTGCGCCGATATGGGTCATCGTGTTTAGCAGTGCGCGAACCCTGTCTGCATCGCCTACGCAATGCCACACGACACGCTGCGTAATGTGGTGGCGAAACAGCAGCCGGTAGTTTTTGAATCCGTTTTTCGTGGTCTCTACTACCTTCACTCGCTCTTCGCACCAGCGGTCGGCATCAAGGGTGTTGAATCGTCGATGCAGGTATTGCCGATGCTGGACTGCAATCGAATAAATGGGGCGGCTGGATTGATACCACCAATCACCTTCGATTATTTCCTTTTGTAATGGCAGTGAATCATGTGGAGACTGTATGTGCACCATGTTTTTTGTCAGCAGAAATTCATCGGCCCCCATTTTTTCGCGCAGATCAGCGTATGCCAGTATTCCGTCAAGGCTCGGTGACCACTCGAACTTCGATAAAAAGCCGTCAATCAATTCCGCTGTGACTCTAATCGGCTGCACTCATCACCTCCGGTAAAATCAATAGTCCGTGGCCCCATGCGCCGCGCCCACCAATGCCCGACAGCATGGACTGCATAAATAGCGCGCGGTCATGCACGAACAGCGCGCCCTTGAACTCGGATTCCGGCTGTACTGCACGATGTCCGTTTACGCAGAAAACCCGCTTGCTTTTTGTTTCGACCTTGCAGAACGGAATGGCCGCGCCAGCAATGCGTCGATGCAGCCACGCTATCTGCTCTTCGCGAGTCTCCCACGCGCCACGCTTTAAGCGTCTCCCAGTCTCCTTGTCGCGATAACTGCCCTTGAGTGGGCTTGCAGTGACGTTGAATTGATAGGTGCGTCCCGCTTCGATACGCCCGCTAATCTCGGCAGATGGACAGCTTGGGCGCTCTCGGCTGAGCATCAGCACCGTCCTATCGAACACGCGATAGAGAAAAGGCCGCACGGATTCCGGCCCGCATTGCGGGAAATAGCACCACAAATACTGATGCAGTTCGTAGTCGGTGGCCGATGGTCGCAGCACGGTCGATAAATACATGATTGTGCTCATAAAAAATATTTAACGATAAAGTGTTGACACTTTAACGTTAAGTGTAGATAATAGAGCCATCAACAACACAGCCTGGAGCAAAAAAATGAACACCTTCTCATACTGGTACAACGAAA
Organism: Erythroxylum platyclados; assembly: GCA_027563515.1. Lineage (NCBI taxonomy): Eukaryota > Viridiplantae > Streptophyta > Magnoliopsida > Malpighiales > Erythroxylaceae > Erythroxylum > Erythroxylum platyclados. The sequence continues at coordinate 5,192 of JAOQMM010170190.1, read as the reverse complement.
TCGCTGATATGCCGACGCTGGTCGATGGCCGCTGGGTTGACCTTGAAACTGGCATCCCGTTCGGTGGGCATCAGCAGCAGCAAAAGAAAGAAAAGCCGGCACCGGTTCTTGAGATCAACGGCAAAGCGGCCACCATCGCTGCCGGCCTGGAATACGCTGCGCGGCTGCTTGCAGGACAGCAGTACGCGATGAATAAGTTCGGCGCGTACCCGCAGTCCGAAGCGCGGGATGCGTATCTTCTCGCTGGCGCCGCCGCGATTGAAGCGATCTCCTCGCTTAGCAAGAAATCGAAGAAGGCAGAAATCGCCGCCGCTATCAAGCTCAACCAGGCGGCGAGCCGGGCGCAAAATGCGATCCCCAGCCCCCGGTAAAGAGCTGGCGGCCATGCGCCGCCGCGATGTCCCGCATACATGCGTAGTATGCGGGGCCAATTTCACCGGGATGGCTAAATCCCGGTTTTGCTCAAACGCCTGCAAGTGCAGGCGCCAACGGGAGAAAAAATCCATGAAATTCATCGTCAGCATGTCCGGTGACGTAATCGCAATCGTTCAATCAGCGAATTCTGGGGCGTGCCGCTACGGCTGGGTCGCGACCCCCGAAGGGGTGAATGCCAATTACGAGCATCACCTCGTAAACAGCCGAGCCGGCACTATCAGTGGCGCAGCTAAATATGCCCGTGTCGCCGCACGAATGGATCTTCCGATGGCGCGCAAGCTGAATTCGATGGCATCAGACGATCAGTACATCATCGAAGATTGACCGCCGCGCACTCTCACAGCCCGCCACCGCGCGGGCTTTTTTGTTATGCCGCACTCAACAGGCTGCGGATTTCGGTCTGCGTACCGGCCAGCAGCGCGTCATATTGCTCGCGCAGATGCTGATCGTAGGCCGTCTTGGCGCGTTCTGCCGGCTCGGCCAGCAGCGGCATGCCAGCAGCTTTAATCTGCATGAAATCGCCGGATTCGCCAGTGTCGAGATTCATGTAGCGCACATCCAGGCTGACGCGGCCATGGCCCTTGTTGCCCTGGCCGCCCAGCACCGGGCTGCGGGAGAACGCATGCAGCGCCGATACCAGACAGCCCAGCTCCACTTCCGATACATCCAGGCAGTCGGTTTCGCCGTACAGATGCACGCCGGGCACCAGCAGTTCGCTGGTCATGCGCATTTGCGTTGCTACTTCATCGTCTGATTTCTTCGCCTTCTTCCCTTCCAGCAGCAGAGTCTCGGTATCTGGAATCAGGTGCTGATTCAGCCGGACATCCTTGCTGTCATCCTTGCGGCTGAAACTCTGCTGATAGGTCAGGCCGCGATACTCAATCTGCCGGGCGCGGTCATGAAACTCATCAGGCAATACCGGAATCGCTTCAAGGCATATCGGGTAGAGACAGGAGATGCGCAGCTTGCCGGATAGAATCTGATTGCCGACGCCGCCACCGAAGATTGAGAGATGCGGCAACGCCTGGCGAATCTTGCGCGCAGCGGCAATGTCGGTTTTCTGTTCGCCGCCAATTGCCCCACCGGAAAACAGCAAATGAAACATCTGCAGCGGCACTCGGGCATTGCCCAGCTTTTCCAGCAGATAGGTCGCAGATAAATCGCGCCATGCACCACGCACGGCATTGCCTGAATAGGAGAACACCGATTCAATGCGCCCATCCGGCTGAATAATCGGCTGTTCCACCAGAAAACTGGTTGTGCTCAGTGCTTCACTGATATGAGAGAGCGGAGAGCGGGTTAAATAGAGTAATTGCAGGCGGATATTCACAGTGATTCCTCGTCGTTATTCAGTTGCGATTCAAACGCCTTTTCCCGTTCCAGTCGGTCGCGCACCAATAAAACAATCCACGCCGTCTCCTTAAAGAGCCGGTCAAGAACAAGCCGATGATTCGCGGTTTCAAGAATACCCGTCATGAACTCGCGCTGTTCGCCCTGCTGGATATATTCAGTAGTGCCGATGGATGTGGTGTAGGCAGTCAGTCCGCGATAGCCGACGGATAGCCATTTCGGTTTTAGGCTGCCGGCGCACAATCGCGGCATGAGTGAATCGAGGAACTCGGGAATAGTCCGACTGCGCTTTGCGCTGGCCTTCACGAATCGCGTGACCTGATCCCAGACATCTGGCGTTATTTTGAATCGCGACGGGTCACGTGATCGCCACGTTGCATACAGCAGCAGTGCCGCTACTGCTGCGCTTTCATCATCAGTATCAAAGTGATAGAGCATTCTGGCCTCAGAATAGTGAGGGTTGACGGGGCGGAGGCGGCGTAGCAGATGGTGGTGCGATGACCGGAGCAGATGGCGCAGCAGCCGGCGCAGCAGCCGGCGCGTAATCGACGCGAGTCGGCAACTCCCAGTCAGCCGGGCGCTGGGCGATGTAATGACAGACGGCCAGCAGCTGCGGGCTGCGCTTGCGCCATTCAATCATCGGCTGTTCCGCTTCACGCCAACGGGAAAGACCGCAATCCAATAGCGCCTTGTTGTTGTATGCGCCGCTCACGATTGCGTCTTTCGAGAAGCCCAGCAGATACAGGCGCATGAAATCTTCCAGCAGCGCCTGAAACTCGGGCGGCCGGATTAGAATCGATTCGTCTTCAAACTGCAGCGGGAAACAGTCGCGGCCATAGGCGATGCGGCTCTTGAATATGAGCTGCTTTTTTCCCATGGTGGTGAGAACTGCGAGAAACGGCGGGTCCGGCGGATTGGCCAGAATCTCACGCCAGCGGGCGCGGTCCGGGCATTCGTGCCGGTCAGGTGCGGAGAAAAGGTGATGGGAATGCAGGAAGTTCCATTGCCGCTGCGCCTTGCCTTCCTTCTGATCGAAATGGGCTTTCAGGCCGCGCCCTGGATGTGCTGCGACGTATTGCGCCCAGGCCGCTGATTGCATCGTCGCTACGCAGGGCTGGCAAATCGTCTGACTGGCGTAGCACTGCATCGACGGCATATCGGTAGACGTGGGCGCTATGCCGTCTTTCCGATGCCAGCCGATTCCGGCAGTGTCTCCGCCGCATAAGCAGCATGTGGGATCTGCGCCATAACGCGGACCTTTGCGCGGCACTGGCGGCGGATAATCGCCGGCTGCGCAACACGACCAAGCAAACTGCGAGGCGGTCAGCATCTTCAATCTCCGCGCATGCGGAATGGTGACAAAATCGCCTACTGGCGGGAGCGCCGATTGTATGCCGCGTGAATCAGTCTCGGTCTAAATCGAGCGCAACAGGCAGTTTTTTGATTACCGAAAAATACGGCCTGTCTCCCATGTCGTAGTTTTCATCAAGCGAAACCTCAATGACCTCGCACACATATTTCCCGGCGCGATCGGCCTCTTCTGTGTCTGCAACAAGCATAGCGATGCTCTCTTTTGAATAGACACCAACCAAATACGAGTGCTTTTCTCTCATGCCAAATCGGTAGGCGATTACGGGGTATATAGTCACGGAATTACTTAGCGTTTTCATCGATCCTCCGTAACGCATTCACAATATCCTTTGATGAAGGCTCAATACCTGCATCTTTGAGCATCAGAAACAGCGCAGCAATCCATCTATTTTGACTTCTTAATTTGCGATCATAGTGATGAGTAATGCCTTTTAATTTATTATTGATAATATCAATATTATTGATAATATCAATAATACGCTTCAATGATTCTTCTTCATCAACACTCATGTCATCATAATCAATCTTCATTGTTGTTTCCTTCATTAGCTTCAATAGATCAGATAATTCAGTATGAGTATTTGGCGGCATCATGGATGATGACGACAAATGCTCACGGCGGCGACTCAACTCTGCTGCCATGGCCAGCGCGCGGATTTCTGCCATCCCGCTCTCGGTCAGTTCCCCGGTCTCTTCGTCGACTGCCCGCTCCATCGCGGCGCGGAACAGGTCGGGTATTTCGTAGCAGCGGAGGGTTTTATCAGTCATGGTCGTGGGCTCCTGTTGCGCCTATCCCTGGCGCGAAATGAATCAATCAGAACGGAATTCTTTTGGTAATTTTTGGCGGATTCGCCACACCCTTTGGTTCGCTCGATTTCGCATGGAGCCGTGGCCCGCATGCAAAATAGCATTCGTCCCATGCTGCCTTTGATTGGGCGTAGCTTCCCATGTATGCAGGTTGAGCAATGCATATCCAAGGTCATATTAGGTCTCCAAAGCAGGGCATCACTCACATCGCCCTCCATTGGTCAATAGATCGACCAGCCAAAATTTATCTGCGCGACTCAGATCGACATGCGCGGTGTAGTCCCGCATGAATCGCACCACGTCGCTCGGCGCTATATCCCAGCGATTGCTGGCGGTGGCGGTGCTGCTGTGTTGCTTTGCCTTCAGCCATCCGAGCTGGATCCAGCGGCGTACTGCGCCTGGGTTCACGCCGAGCAACTGCGCCAGCCCGTCGGCGCTGTACAAATGGATGTTTTCGCCGCGCGTTTTCTGGTTCAGCCGCGCCAATTTGACAGCTATGGCATTCAGGCTGCGGGGCCAGCCGCGTTTTCGCATCCGCTTTTGAATCCCGTGCAGGCCGAGGTGTGCGATCGAGCACATGTATTCGATTTCATCATCAGCCCAGCCGCGTTCAGCATCTCTTAATACCGAGACGCCCAGACGCTTTGCGCGGGCGCGAAGCTGGCAATCAGAGACGCCGCCCAGGCGCTTAGCCAGCGTTGCTACGTTGGTTTCACGCCTGTAGATCATGGGCCACACCTCGCGGATTATCTGATCCTGTTCCTCAGTCCACGGCCAGGAGCGGGGGCTGGGTTTTTGCTTGTCGCTCATCACCGCTGACATGCGCGCTCCCTCTTGCTGGCCTCAATCAGCACGTCCGCCGTAATGCGGGTCGCGTACACGATGGCGGGCGATTGGGCCCATGCCGGTTTCAGTCGCTCCAATTGCGTGATGCCCCAGACGATTTTGAGTGATTCTGTAAGAGTGAAGGCCATAAGCACCCCAATAAAAGCCCGGCGCAAGGGCCGGGCATGGATGGATTCCTAGAATGGAATGTCGTCATCAATAATGGCTGGCGCTGACTGCGGCGCGGCGGCCTTCGGTGATGCCGGAGCGGCGAATGCTGCGGGCGGCTGGGACTGGGACTGCTGCTCCTTCACGTCGAACACGCTAATGATGAGCGTGTCACGGTTCTCGGGATTGGGCACGCCAGCAGGGTTGAAGGTGCGCTTCATGAGCATCATTTTGCT
>JAOQMM010170160.1:0-10291 GCA_027563515.1 Erythroxylum platyclados | reverse complement strand
GAGATCCGATAGTACATAGCCTTAACCCTACCTAGTAAAGAGGCTATTTCCGATAGACTCATATGTAATGTGATATGAAGATCCTACAAAATTATAAAATGGATATGCATGCATATCTAAGAAATAAAGTAAAATGAATAAATAAATCAAATAAAAATAAAAGGTAAGAAAAACAACTAAATATAAAAATACAACACAATACAAATAAATACTAAAGAGAAACAATAATCTTAATTTAAAAAAAATAACGAGAAAGAGTAATAAATATAAAACAAAATAACGTACAAGTATAACATGTCTAAGATTAGCAATAAATGCTAAGAAAAATACATATCAGAAGAGACTCGCACTGACCACAATGGAACAGCAAAGGAATAACTATGACCTGGCCTGTCAAAACCTTAATTAGGCTACATAAGAACCAAACTAAGCTATACACCCTAGATGGTACATAGTACACAATAAATGCAAAGGACATAGGTTATTGTAACCTACGAGAAAACGAATGTCCTCTTTTAAGAGAGACCCTTAACCCGTATCCTAGTACACCAAAGTTTCCAATTGTGGGCCAAGTCCTCGATAAGATCAAACCTATCAATATCATTCCTAATAACTTCCCCCCAGTTCTTTATAGGCCTCCCTTTTTCCTCTTATAGTCTCTAAGTATTATTTTCTTGCAGCTTCTTACTGGAGCGTCGGGGTGTCTCCTCTTAACATGTTTGAACCATCTAAGCCATACCTCTCTCAATTGGTCATTTATACCAGCCACCTTTAATTTATCTCTAACCATTAGATTTTTGACCTTATCTCTTTGGTTAAGGTTACACATCCATCGGAGCATCCTTATCTTTGTCACCAAAAGCTTATTATTATGTATTTATTTGATGGGGCAACATTCTGCCCCATATAGCATGGTTGGCCTAATCACTAAGTGATAGAATTTACCTTTAAGTTTGAGTTATATCTTCTTATCACATAAAACTCTTGATGCGCTTCTCCATTTGAGCCATCCTAATATGATACGATGGACTTATATGGATATATAAATATAGTTAATTAATCATTTATCAAGGATTAAATTCCTATAAAAACTATAGTTTTCACCCTTAGATACATTTTAATTTATGTAGGATATGGTTTGAGGCACAAGTGTGGCCTAGAACATAGATTCAATTTTTCTTGAGGTGATAGATATAATCTCTAACGCGGTTATATCTTCAAGCCGTGGATCTTCTTATTTCTTTGAGATTAATACATGGCTCTGGGATGAGCATTTCTTTTAACCATGGATCTTCCTAATTCATTTTTGACTTACACATGGTCTCCTACACAACCATGCTTTAAGCCATGTCACTTATTGTTCTTAATCCTTCTAGAACATAGGCTAACACATGGGTATGGGCTAGACTATGTTCTTTCAAAAATTGTGAATTTATTTTTGTATTTAAGAAAAGATATTTAAAACTAGGTAAATAAGTGAATTTAGCATTAAAATTAAGAAAAATAATTACTAAAGCATGTGTATATTTCATCCCCATCAAATATCCCCACACTTAAGCTTTGGATTGTCCTTATAAAAATTAATTTAATCACTCTTAAATTAAAAAGGTAACAGTTCTAGGAAAGACTTTAATAAATCAATCAAAGTAATCAAGACTATCCATTATTCATTCAATTACATTGTTCATTAATCATGTAAACATTTAGATAGTTGCATTAAGTCATAAATCAATTTAATTTATTCCAAAAATTCTTCAAACGTCAACTTAATCTACAAAACTCAACCTAATGCATAAAGTAGACATACACGAGCATGATACTTACACATTGAAATATTTTAATAACCTAAATTAATAGGAAATTAAAACATACTTTAAGTTAACAAAAGAGAATTTAAAGGCTTGTTTAAAAAATTATCTAACCTTTTAATGAAAAAGTAGCAGCTTATTAAGGATGCTCTCGTTTACTCGATAAGATATATCAAATGGCTACTTTCACCATAATTTAACTTCAACCTTTTCACTTAGATTAAAGCCAATGAATTGGATTTATTTATTTTAAATTATTTATCTATTTTATTTTTTAATTGGATCTTATACTAATTAGGAAGAATTTATTTTTAACTCAAAGATATGATTGAATTATACATAAAATATCATAATATAAATTATCAATTGTCACTATTATTGGAGAAAATTAGAACTAAATTAGTTATCAGCCCTTATAATAATTGGCCTAAAATAATTGAATCAAAAAATAACCAAACTTATAATATGTCAGCTTGATCAATCTTTTTTCATTGACAAAAATTTTCCCAAAAATGTTCCATTTTAAGTTAATTACAATAAAGTTTATAAGCAAAACAAGTCCTATAATCAACTGATCTCTTCCCATACTTAAGTTGTATATTGTCCTCAAAGTACGAAATATAGGGAATGAAAATAAACACAATTAATATAGAGGAAGGAAAATAAACAGGAATAAGAAACTTCTCTAGACCCCATGTTTTGTCCACTTTCCAAGGTATTCTTAACCAACATCTTGAATTATTTAGACCTTACAAAAAAATTAAACAAAAAATAATATGTGAAAGGAAATTATCATTAAAATAAAAAAATGAAGTAATAAATTGAAGTGGATAAAAAATATAAAACAAATATTAATAAAACCCCCAATATCTGCAAGTATACGGATTGTAAACTTGTAGTATTATGGGTGTCGATCCCACGAGGAAATAATTAGAACTAAGTGAACCTAACTTTGTCTAAGGTATCGGGATATGAATTGAATGAAAATAAAATATCATAATTTTAAAACAATTAAATGAAATTAAGTAAATGATCAAATAACAAATGAGCTACCACAAATATGTGAGGAACATCAAAGATGAAGCTTAAGGTTCATTCTATCATTATTTTGCTCCCTAACCGCTTTTAATTCAATTATGTGTTGATTCTAAATCTTTTAAGGGATTGACTACTCTTTCTCAAGACCTAATCAATTAACCCTGATTTTGTGAATCGAGAGTTAATCGATTATGAAATTCCAGATTTTGCAACCTCTCAATTCACAAAATCTACCTAACGTTTTCAACTAGTTCTTAAGTGATCTATCGAATAATCAGGTTTTCACATAAGTCCTCTCTTTGTATGATTACCAATTTGATATTTGGGAGAATTATTAGGTCACTAACTCTCATTACCCACCCCTAATCAGATTACTTTCAACTCATTCTCTCGATTTATTATCAAAGTATTAGCATACCTAAATAGCACAACATCAAAAATTTGAATTGAAATCAACAACAGCCAAGTCACAAAACATCTCAAGAACAAATCCAAATATGATAATTAGAGCATCCTAAATGTGAATAACATATTCAAATCCAAGTTACATATCAAATTTAATGAAATAAACAAAGGAAAGAAATAAATAACTTGATTTGAACTCCAACTTGAAATCTGGAATTTCTAGATTGCTCTTCTTGCTCCTCCTTCTTGCTCTCTCACTTTTGAAGATGGTGGCTCCTCTTTTTTGAGTGTTTTATGTTACTTAAGTATTTCTTGAGGCTTCTAAGGTTCTTTCTAGGGTTTACCACTTAATTTGGCTCCAAAAATAACCCCAAAATGTTAAAATTACAAAAAGTAACGTGCTGGAAAAGCTGAAATTTGCTGGAATAGTTGTCTGCACTCTCTGTCACGATTGTGGCAAGACAAGTCACAATCGTGGGCTGCTTCCATACTTCCTATTCTTTTCTTTTCTTCAATTTCCCGTTTCCATACACTCGAACACACATCAAACACCTCTTGAAACATAAAATTAAGATCCAAATCATGATCAAAACCATACAAATACTTAAAATATAAACAAACACTAATGATAACATAATTCTAAGCCTATATACATGATAATCATCTAAGAAATACTCAAAAACACACTTAAACATCTATCAAAACATAGTATAATTTACATCTATCAACAACCTATTTAAGTTAAGAATGATGAAATTTATTTGCTTAAATGCAAGAAAATGCTTAAGTGTGGGGGGATTTGATAAGTGCTAACTAGACTATATTTTAGTATGATTTCAAGGGTGTTTTGCTTACTTGTTAACAACTTAAATTCATCAACTCTTCTAAATATGCACCTCTCATCCATGTCAACCTATTTATTCATTCTTCAAATTTCAAGCCTCAAAAATGAAACCAAATTATAATTAAAAGTGATAGTCATAGAATATACTTTCACAAGCAAACACATCAAATGATATTTTGACAACCTTTTGAAATTAAGTGCTACAAATTTTAACACCCTCACATTAAAGATTCACTGAATTCACTCAAAAAGTTTAGTGTGAACATTAATAGAACTCTCAAATCAATATATAGGAGTCTTAACTATAGACTTTCTAACATATCACATACCTGCCACTATAAAATAAACTAGAGGGAAAAATCAAAAGGTCTCTAAATAAAAATTTAAGGAGGCTTAGGTAAGGTATGTCAAAGGATATATTTTGGTTTAATCAATATGAATGAAATTGCATAAACAAAATTATACAAAAATTTGATTCAATTCCACTCAAATCTCTAAATAAAATGTAATTCTTGAAAAACACAAGTATCTTTTCTTTCTCCTTCTAACAACTATAGCAAATTAAAAAAAAACTTTTTTTCTTTTTTTTACTAAGCTTATTTCAAGATATTTCTTAATTGACTACATATGATCTTATAAGGAGAATATATGAAATGTTGGTAAATAACAAATGAGAAAATATAACCTCAAATACATAAGCTGATACCTTTCTGCTGTTCTTAATACTTCTTAATCTAATCAAATTCTTATGCAATCAACTAAATAAAATCCTTCCAGGTCTAAGAATAAATATCAGGCTAACAAAAAAATGGTTATCATCTTATAACAAAGTTAAAATAATTCAAAGAAAAGACTAAGGCTCAAATTGGTTATACTTAATGGATAAAAATAAGGTATGGTAAAATAAAAGAAAAGGCTTAACAAAGATGTAATCTAGGTTCTGTTTTCATCTTAATCCCTCTAATCTAAAGATGTGGTCCCAACAAACATAATAAAAGCAAGTTCTAGAATCATCCAACAATGCATGATAAACATATAACAAATAAAATAAAGTATAATATAATGATGATACTTGCTAATAGGCTCAAAAAGTCACAATTTAAGCTAAAGTGTGAAAAATCCTAGGCACTTCTATCTAAATCGATAGTGAAAACACTCATTCATAATGTATAAAGTAAAAATCCATTTAATCATGTTTTCTTCCTTTTGTATTCTAACTTAATTCATTAATTCAAAATATTTCAAAATAAAAGTCAATAAATTTGAGATTTTTTATAATGAAGATTCGTTAAATAAAAATTAAGATATGCTTGAATCATAACTAAATCCATATGTACATTATCGCCAAAGTACACAATAAAGCCCAAAAAAGAATAGCAAAACAATCATCATGATGAAAAGGTAAAGTGAACTGGTACTTCCTTGATTTATAATCTAGATGTTTGTATTCAAGGCATGAATTCCGTCCATCATTAGTCATCTTTGCCCAAAAAAAAAATTAAAGCATCAAACAATAGTAAAAAAACAAAAGAAACAAAAAGTAAATATATCTATGAAAAATATATGGTTTTAATCTATTAACAATAAACAAAAATTAAAATAATATTATTTTAGCATGGCTAATCCTGTGCTAACTATTAAGATAAAATAAAATAGAAAAGTAAATGAAAAATGAAATTCAAAGACAAAAACAAAAGGTATCTTGTCAACTTTTTTGAGAATCCTAGATGATTTGAGTAACCATATTAGAAAAGAGTTTAATATTTGGTCATTTGTCTGCTCCTGTTTTATCTCTATTTGGAGATATGTCTTTTCAAATGGTGTGTTAGACTCTCTATTGTCATTAAGCACTACTTCTACTAGAATATGGTTGTTGGCTTCTTAGGTGGTTATTGGGATGTACCTTCACTCCTTTTCCTCTTCTTTGGCACTTGCTCTTCCTAACATTGGTGTAGTGTATTTGCTTTTTTAATCATTATTCCCTAAAATATGAAAATAAAAAAATCTCCAAAATAAAAGGGAATAATTTATGTCAATCAAATTACGAGAAGCAAAACACCATAATGTAATCATATGATTAATTAATTATTAATTAATAACACAAATAAAAATAAATCCCAAATTAATATGCAATAATGGATTGTAGCAGTATTAAAAACTTGAATATCCAAATTAATCACACAAAACACCTTAATTTCAATTAATTAAATTAATTTATCTAAACACCCTAATTGATTCAAACAAAATCCAAAAAAAAAATTACCTTATATCAATAAAAAACATTGAAAAGCCGCATAAACTTGTAATTTATGCAAACACACAAACAATTGCATAATTCAATTCATATTTAAACATTCAACGGCTTATAAGGATTCAATTCCATTATAGAATCATTTAAAATAACTTCAACAACCTTATAAAAGTTGAATTTAACATGAAAAATTGCTCAAAGAAAATCAATAACCCTTTAAAACTCTTTTAATCATTGTAGGTAATTCCAAATAACTCCATAAATCCATAGTAGTGATTATTGTCACTATTTTCCCCAAAATTGGTTTAGCAACACAAAAACATCATGAAAAATGCATAAAACATACCTTAATTTGTTGAAACTTCAAGAAAAATAAGTAAAGGTTAGATTTTGCATTGAAGAGGACTAAAGCAGCATCGCCCAGAGGGAAGGAATAGGAAAGAGTGAAAATGGAATTCTAGATGGCTGTCGAGGGATTTTAATTTTTTTTTTCAACACGGGTGTGTAGTAGCCACTTGTTGCCCAATTTAAGGTTTGATTTTCAAGAACACATGCATGTTGCGCTTTAACATAGGTGTGATGGGCTAAATATGAGCGTGTTGGATATAATGTGCTATGACTGGTTGAAAACAGGCTAAAATATAAGCGTGTATCTAAACCATGTTAAAATAAAAATAGGATGACATATTACACAAGCATGCTGGGACTTAACATGAATGTGTTGACACTAAAATTAAAATACCTAAAAATCTACACATCCAAAAACATAGGCATGTTAGTGGGTGCTTATCTTTCAATAAATTTTGGAAAACAAAGGAAAAGAAGTTAAAATTCAAGATGGTCACCAACATGGGTGTATTAGTGGTTATGTATCTTTTTGTTTCTCAAACAACTTAGCTAGTTTTGGTAACATTGGCCTGTTGGAGGGCATGTAAGTCACTTATAGTGATTTTTTAAGACACGATCTCTAACATTGGTGTTGAGTATTCATTATTACTTCTTGTGTTTGACTTAAAATTTACTGGCATTTTGATTCAATTTTAGATTTCATATATGGATTAAGAAATTTTATATATGAATAGATAGTAGCATAAATTTAAAAGTTGCATGAAATCTCATAAATTGTCTAGGTTAAAGTCAAATCTAACAAAGAAATTTATAGAATGAGTTAATGCATTCTTATTGGTTTCGATTAGCAAGAGATTCAATCAATTAACTTAATGGTAAAATTTGTATTTCTTAAGAAAGAATTTGGTTATAAACTTAGAATTTCTACCAGTCCAAGAAACTAGGGTTAGTAACTGAATTAAAATAAATTTAAGTATAAAATGGTTCTATGGGGAATCTACATTTGAATCTTTTTTATCAATTGATTGCTTCATCTTTTCTTTTCTACTTTGGTTTATAATTTTAAATCAGTTATATTAATTTAGATAATAACTTCTTTTAAGTTAATCATTCATTTTGTTAAATTACATACTAGAATAATAGTTATTAATAGTACTTGTAGTCTACTCATATTCACTAGACTATACTATAAGAATAATAGTTGCATTTGCCTAGTTGATCTTTAGTATAGCTTGAATTATATACATCATATATCAAATCCTGCCTAGCATCAGTTCCTGTTAGAAAATTATGTCAACTATTTAATGTGGCATGTTATGTGTTATATTCTTTAAAGTAATAGTAAATATGGATTATTTTAATCTTAAAAATAAAAAAAAAACTCATTCTCAATCTTTCATGATACGATATTCGCAATCCTATAACCACTTTTATAATTGATGCCTCGTGTAGTCATTATCATTAATATAAGAGACAACTTAATCCCTCTCCATGTTTACTCTTTCAATTACTTTATATTTTCTAAAATCATTGCACTGGCTTCAAAGGAAGCAATTTGGCATACTTGATCATGATGATCTACTTTACATGGCATTTACTATCTCCATGAGTTATACCCTTATTAGAAAAAAAAAAAAAGAAGTTTGACACTTTGGAGACACTCCATGATGATACAAGTTTGTGACTTATAAAAAATTACAAGACTTAATTTTTCATAGCTACAAAACTTATGTATCTCTCCTTATACAAGTAACTAGGCAACTAATGATGGAGATGGAATCAAATATAAACTTATCCAAAGCCTATTGTTTAATCATAAACTATAGGCATATATATTTAGTATTTTAATCAAATAAAAACTTATTCAAAGCTCTAGGCATTTTCTCCATTTTAAAGCCATAACAAATTATAGGCATATAAAATTTTAATTTCAAGCCTTAAAACTCAAATTTAGGCATTTTTCTCCATTTTAAAGTCCTAAGGCCTAGTTCTACGCATTTCTATCAATTCCAAGCGCTAAGACATAAATCTTGGCATTTTCTCTATTTTAAGCCCTAAAAACCAACTTTATGCATATAAATTTTAATTTGAGGCACTAAGACTCAATTGTAGGCATTTTCTTTATATTAAGCAATAATACCCAACTTTAGACTTATTAGCTTGAATTCCAAGCCCTAAGACATCACTCTTAGAATTTTCCTCCATTTTAAAGTCCTAATGCCCATCCTTAGGCATTTCTAATTTAATTCCAAGCCTTATGATACCACTTTAGGAATTTTCTTCATTTAAGCCCTAAGTCCAACTTTGACCATATTAATTTTAATTCTAAGTTCTAGGACATAAAAGTAGGTATTTTTATCTATTTTAAAGCTCTAAGACCCAGCTCGAGACATTTCTAATTAAATTCCATGTCCTAAGACATCATTATAGGAATTTTCTCCATTTTAACCCATAAGACCCATTTCTAGGCATATCAATTTTAGTTGTAAGCCTAAGAATCAACTCTAGAAATTTTCTCTATTTTAATCCCTAAGATCCAGCTTTATACAGATCAATTTTGCTCCATTTTAGTGCCCAGATACCTAGCTTTGGGTATTTTTATTTCAATTTTAAGAGCCAAGACTTAGCCTCTAACTATTTCATTTTATTTTCAAAGCCTTATGATCCGCTTTAGGCATTTCATTTTAATTAAATCCATGTGATCTATTATAAGCATTCCATTCCATTCCATTTTAGTTCCAACACTTAAGATTCAGTTCTAAGAATTTTATTTTAATTTCAAATCCTAGATATTTAACAATTTATTTTTATTTAAATTTTAAATCATAAACATCATTCTATTAATTTTATTTTAAAATCTATGTAAAACTACAAATTCCTATGTATTTAACCACATATTTTAGGCTTCTCACATCTATCAACATTCGTTCGTTTCTTCCCTTTATAATAAAAAAACTTGAGTAGATGAGAGGCATAGTTTAATAGTGTTTAATTTCGGAGCCATCCCTTTTTTGGGGTTTACTAAATCTTTATTAATAGAATATTACCCCTTAAAAAATTGCATAGTAAGCTTAAAGCTCTCATTTTGTGCTAATCTGTAGAGGTTGTGAAACTTTATGATATACCGAAAAAGGAAACAACTCATCTTCCTTAAAAAAAAACTATTATTTTATTTTTCATATATTAAAATTAAGGGAAAATTCTTTTGATTTTTAAATCAGATATCATTTTAATTTTGTAAGATAAGTTCGTCACATCACGGCATGTTATTTTTTTAGAAAAATATTTTATAAACTTTATTTTCTTGCCTTTTCATTCTTTTAACAATTATTTTGAACTTAACTATTTTTCTAAAAAATGATTTTTTTTATTTTCTTTGTTATCTGTAGATATTTTCATCATCACTTGAATTTTTAGGAATTCATGGATTATTATATGGCATTATATTCTTTACTTCATATTGACTATATTTTTAGTTTTCTTTTGTAGGGAGTTTGTCATTATATATAAAACTAGTGTGGAGAAGCTATCCATCGAGAAATATAGGGATCAGAGGCTTCAGATTAGGAATGGCAACGGGCCGGGCTAGGCCGGGCT
>JAOQMM010170065.1:0-10296 GCA_027563515.1 Erythroxylum platyclados | reverse complement strand
CATATTCATTTATAAACTTCACTATGAGATTATTTCGTAACCATACTGTTTATAAACTAAAAGACTACTAGTAAATATGTCCTTTCCCACATTATAAACGAAAGTACATGATCACTTTTATGATTTTTTTTAATGATTAAACTAACACATTAAGTTAGATGCATTTAAATTCAAACTAGCACGTCATCTTCTTTATAAATGCGTTCTGCTAAGTCCCATGGGCTTTCCAATGCAGCTCTAAGTGCACCTTTCTTTTCGCTGCAATTATGGTTGAAATTAGAGCGGTAGAGATTCAGAAAATTTCTTTTAATTAACACACTAAATATAAATAAAAAATAATATATGTCTTTTACCTGAAATTAAAACATCATATCTTGGGAGGCTATATTATTGAGACTGGTGTGTCTGACAGTAAAATGTTGTATCAAAAGACAAATGCAGATGTTAGGTACTTACGTGAAAGCAATTGACTCTATTGACTTTGTCAATTTAAGCTAAACAACAAGGTATTAAGATCTTATTCATATATGTTCTCTTAACTTCTTTGTCTTTCTTTTATAATTTATAGGGTATAAATTAAAACCAAGCAATAATGGCCGAGTCCTGTGAAACATAGAAAGTCCTTCCTGGGGACAGAAACTACGATGTGGATTGAAGAAACAAGGAAATCGACGAGCTTAAGGACACGGTGAATGGATAAGTGAAGAACGGGAAATTGTTGAAGAAAGAGAGAGAGAGAAATTTGACAGGCTGAGGGGTAGCATACAATCAGCTTGGAATGATTTTGATAGGGAAATTAAAAGTATCCAAGAAGAAGTAGCAGAAAGCCCTACCAAACCAATTACTCCTATCAATACTAGGAAACGCAAGAAGCCATCAGAAGGGCACATTGAAGCAGGAGGTAGGAAGATTACAAATATCCAAGAAGAAGTAGAAAGCCCCTACCAAAAACAATTACTCCTATCAATACTAGGAACGCAAGAAGTCATCAGAAGTAGCAGAAAGCCCTAGGAAACACGAGAAGCCACCAACAGGGGACACTGTAGGAGGACCTTGTAACCAACCTTTTTCATAGCTACTTCCCATGGACAAATTGTATTGGTCATTATTAGTTGCTCAAAATTTGACCATGCATTTTCTTTCTATGTTGCCATATACTTGTAGTCAATTAAGAACTAATATTGAAATAATAATATTTAATTGTTATTACTAATTAAAGATCATTTATGGTCATCACTCTTATTATAAATAATAAATATAATATTTTTATAAAATAAAATTTTCTCTTACAGTGAAAATGATCATCAATTACTAATGACTATCTAATTGATTTTATTTTCAAAACACTTTTCGTTGTTAAAGTCTAAATCATAATGGAATCTTTTACACTTTCTTAAAAAAATAAGGTGCAGTAGAATTTTAACTTTTGATCCTAAATTTTGTCGAAACTGATATACAAGTAAATTGGATTAGCTCTAGATTATTAGAACGTAATTGAATTATTAGAATGTAATTGAGATATACTTATATACTATTGTTTCAGCATGCAATCTAGTAGTCAAAAGTGAAAATTTCCTACAAATCATCCAAGTTAATATTTGAATATGCTGAAAGGAAAATCTATATCTTTTTATTTAGTCTCAGGAAGTTGCTTAGTCTAGGTAATGAGACTACTACTTCAAAATGGATTAATTATTCTCCATGAAAAGGTTGCAGAACTAATACTAACATCTTATCTAGTCTTCCAATAAGATAGTTCTGTTGGAAGTTCCTCCATTTAAGAAATTCCACATCAAAAGTGGAAGGAAGGTTTAAGTAGATTCCTCCCTATATATAGACACCAAAAGGGAAGACTTAAGCATCCCAAGCAAAGTATTCTGAGCAATACAAGCTTAGTAAAATAGAGAATAATATATCTTTGATTAAGCTTTCAATCAAAGGTTATTCGTGATTTGATTTAGCTGATATTTTATTAGCAATATTCCAAGACTTAAGTCTTAAGTTATTGTGGATCAAAGTTTTGTACCTGATAATTTGGCACTAGTGTTCTTCTATTTGTAAGATTTTTCACTCTTTTTATATTTCCAAGAGTTTAATTTCTTAAGTATTTTGGTGTATTACATCTAGTTTTATCTAGAGAGATTTTTTTGTACCCATTATTTTAAATAGTAGAGATATTTGGAACTACGGTCCCGTGGTTTTTTACTTTCCATGGTGGGAAGGTTGTTCACGTAAAAATTTGGTGTGCCTTTCTTTGATTTTATTTAGAAGTTTCTGTGGTTTTTTCCATTTGGTGATTTCTTCACAAGTTTATAAAAGGCGGGAGAGATTTTATTCCACTACGTTGGTGTTTCTACCTCCCATCAAACTGGTATCAGAGCTCGGTTACTAAGTTAGTCATCCTTTGTAAACAATGGAAGTCAACACAAGTAGAATGAGTAGTATGAACGGAGGAAACTTCCAAGTATGGAAGGAGAAGATGGAAGATCTCCTTTAAGTGAAGGGATACCATAAACTGGTATTCAGTATCAAAAAACTCAAAGGCAAATCCGACACCATATGGAGTCTATTACATAGACAAGTCTACAGATTCATCAGAAGCTGGGTGGATGATAATGTCTGGAATCATATCTCCGGTGAGAAGGAAGCAAACAAGTTATGTTGAGCCTTTATGCTCGAAATTCTGGCAATAACAAAATGTTCCTGATTAAACAACTTATGGACCTAAGATACCAAGATGGAACACCGATGACGGATTATTTGAATACTTATCAAGGGATCATTAATTAGATGGCCACAATGAGGCTCACTTACAATAATAAGCTGCTCGAATTATGGCTTTTGGGAGACATCTAGAACAACACTCTTCAACTTAGCCCCTAAAGTTGTAGTCTCGATGGAAAAGGTTAAAAGTATTCTTTTGGAGGAGGAGTCCAGAAGAAAGACTCAAGGCTTATCTCCCGAGTCTAATGTCTTAATCACAGAGACAAGAGGGAGAAGCAAAAGTAGAGGTCTAGGCCAGAGAGGTAGATCCAGTAGCAGGCCTAACAAATCTGGCAATATTAAATGATTCTACTATGGTCGAAAAAGCCATATGCAGAAGAACTATTGGAAGCTGAAAAGAGAAGGCAAGAGAAATTAGGAACCAGAGAAGAATGATGTTAGCAGTCAAGATCGAAATGCCGTTATCGAGGATCTACTTGTGATATGTGATGAGGAGATTAGTATTTTGCGAGAAGAAAAGAGTTGGGTAATTGATAGTGGCGCCTCAACTCATGCAACTGCTCAACGGGCACTATTTACATCTTATACATCCGGAGATTATGAGCGTGTGAAGATGGGAAATAATGGCGTCGCACAAGCCATTAGCATTGGGGACATTTTCTTAGAGACCAATAACTGCACAAGATTAGTACCCAAAAATGTCAAACATATTCCAGATACGAAGACTCCCTTTTTGTTTTGTTTTTGTTCTTCTTTTTAAAACCATGCAGCCCCTTCAACCTCTAAAAATCACGCAGCCTCTCTTTTTCCCAAAACTCACACAAATCAATGCAACCCCCTCTATTTTGTTCTCTCACGCAGCCCCCTCTTTTGACTTACGCAACCACCTTTGTTTTGTTCTTATTTTAAAAATCAACGCAGCTACCTCTTCTTCTTTTTTTTAACTCACGCAGCTTACTTTCTCACAAAAAACCAATGCAGCCCCTTTTTTTCACCAAACGCCTTTTGTTTTTTTCTTCTTTTTAAAACCCCCACGTCTTGTGTTTTTCTATTTAATTTTGGATCCAACTTACTGTTCACATATATTCCAAACCCTATGCACAACCTATATGCAGCCCCTAAAACGAAGACTACCATCCTTAGTTACTGCTTTTTTGTCGTCTTTGCTAGTTGATGTCATTTTCTGCTGTTGTGTTATCTCTGCGCCATCATTTTGCTCCCTTACTAGTTGCTGCTAGCATGCTGTCATTTTGATTTTAAAGACAGCTAGACTGAGCTACTACATCAATGTTTTCTGCTCTTACTTCTAGCTGTCCACTGTCGTTTTAAGCTTGTGTCATGGTTGCTATATTGTGTATTTTTTTTGCTCTTGTTTAGTTAATTTTTGCTTCTTTTTCCAAATAGCCCCACATTTCCTAACCTCCAAAAATAAAGTAATAAAAAGACCATAATCAAAACAATATTTATCCAATATGGTCCAAAAAATCCCAAAATGATATGTAAATTAATAACCTATCACAAGACTACGGATGAGATAAAGTACAGAGGAATGATTGGATCACTACTATATCTTACAAGCTCAAGACCAGATATTACGCTTAGTGTGTGTCTTTGCGCATACTTTCAATCAAATCCAAAAGAGAGCCACCTTTAAGCAGTCAAAAGGATCTTTCTCTATCTTCTTGGAATTATGGACTTTGGATTATAGTATCCAAAAACTAATTCATTTAATATAGTTGGCTATTATGATGCAGATTATGCAAGTGATAGAGTTGATACGAAAAGCACAAGTAGTCACTGTTAATTTCTTGGAGGATGTCTAGTTTCTTAGTCTTGCAAGAAACAAAATTACACAGCGCTTTCGATAATTGAAGCGGTATATATAGCAGCTGCCAACTGTTGTACTCAAATTTTATGGATGAAACATTAAGTCCAGGATTTTTCTCCAAACATTAATCATATTCTTATATATATGACAATACAAGTGTAATAAATCTTTCTAAAACTTCTGCGCATCATTCTAGGATTAAGCATATAGAAATCAAAATTAGTTTCTTAGAGATCACGTTTTAGAAGAAACCATTGATCTTTTGCATGCTAAAACTGAAAATCAGGTAGTTGTTATCTTTACTAAGTCACTTTCTGAAGATAAATTTTGTTTGTTAAGAAAAGAGTTTGGTATATGTAGATTATCTGATATTAACTCTATATGAAAATTCTATGCTACTTCTATTTGCAGATATTAGCAGGCTCCTTCTAATATGTTTTTTAGAAGGCTCCTCTTAATTTAATAGGGTAGAATACATGTGTCTTAAAAAGGAAGTTATTAAATAGTGTCGTTTCAGTTTTTAAAAGCATCCACTGTTCTGACAGCTTTCTGTACGTGACTGACAGAAGATACGCAGACAATCACACCTCCTCTAATTATATGTACAATTGTTCATCTTCACACGAAATCAACACTCAAGAACCGTTTAGTATATCTTGATAAGGTTTCTTCCTTTTAGTTATCTCCGTCGTTCTCAGAAGTGTCGTTTTTCCTCTCTGCAACCTAACTCTCTGTTTCTTCTCAGGTCTCCTAAATCTCACTTACTTGAAATGGCATGAACAAAGTCCAAGGGACAAAAGAAAACTTTGACTCCCACTACCAGCCATGGCAAAACTCTCCACAATGAACAAGAGTATGAAACTCTTCTTTCTGAATCTTCTTCTCTGTCACAAATAGTAGGATCATTAAACACCACCTCTATCAAAAAGCCCAAAGTTTCATAAGCATCCATTCAGGAGACTCTATATAAGAGAAAGAGAAAGATTTTGGCTATGTTGTCTCTTCTTGAAGAATCAGATTCTGATTCATCTTTCGAACAAAATGAATCAACAATCAAGCAGCAATATATCTCTGACTCTACTGAAGAAGGTTCTAATGACTCAAACTCTGGCTCATCAGAAAAAGAAAAAGAAGCAGAAGAAGAAGAAGAAGAAGAATCATCTAGTGAGGGGGAGCTAATGAGAAAAGTAAGATTCCATTCTCTTTCACTTTCACTGCCGACATCACTCTACCTACTCCTTCTACTCTGTCTTTCAAAACTTTCACAATACCACCATCGACTACTCTTCAACCTGGTTCCAGGCGAAAAACATTGCCTAACATACACTAGATCTTTAATGATAATGATTCAGTTGAAGAACCAACTAGTCTAATAAGACATCCATGAACTAGAGGAAGTGTTGCAAAGCAGGCTGAAAAATTGTTGAAAAAGAAAAAAGCCCTGACACTGAACCGAGGGAAGAAGAAGAATCTCGAAAGAGAAAAAGGGAAGAAATAAGAAATGGTAAAGTGCCTATAGTTGAAGAGAATATTGAAGATCCTATTGTTTGGATTGAACTATCTTATGAAGAAACGTTGTTTGAAGAAATTCCGAAGGCAAAGAGGTCAAAATTAAAGAAACACAAAAAAGGAGATTCGTCAGCACTGGTCAAGCTATTTCAGTCAATGGAAGCTAAAGCAAGATACGAAATGCAATACAAGAAGCGAAAGGTGATTGCTGGATGCATTTTGCCTCCTCTTCTGTTCGATGACATTGGTATTCTCATCTCTTCTTATTTTCTCGCTGTTGGTCAGGAAATTTTTTTGAATTTGGATGAAACAATGTGTGATGATTAAGTTAGATCATTTTATACACACATGAGAGAAGATGAAATTGATGGGAAGTTGGCAATTGTCTCTTGGGTATGTGAGTGTGAGATTTTGGTTATTAAGAAAATCTTGGGAAACATAATGAATATAATTCCCATAGTCAGAACTGAACTTCCTTATCATAAATGGGACATTACTGATCTTGATGTGGGAGAAGTTGTGAATTTTATTTGCCTACACACCGAGAATACTCATGAAGGGAGACCTTGGTGTAGCCATTTGGACTTACTGCAACGATATCTTGCATCGATATCGGCTACTTCAATTTTTCCAAGGAGTAGTTCAGTGGAAAGATGCAGTCTCCTGGACACATATGTTGTGTATAATCTATTAAAGGGAAATCAGATGAAGCTCCTAGCAATGATCATACGATTTATAGTGGATAAGGGAAGTCATAAGAATACCACTGGTGGGGTCTGCCTTATGGGATGCTACTCGCCAAGATTTTTTCCTATTATGGAGTGTCTTTTGATAATCTGAACTGGTATGAACCTGCCAAGTTTCATTCATCTATTCCCTACCAATTTAGATATAAGCTGAAAGACAATGTGTGAGTAGAGAAGAAAAAAGAAAGAGTAGCAGACGTCTTGGTTCCTCCTCCATAGAAATCAGCTCCTGTCATACTTCAGAATACAAATGATCTGATCCTTCAACAATTAAGAGATATGCGATACAATCAATATCAAATGTGCGAACAGATAACAAGGATGTAAGACCAGTTCAATGACATACAACTCCTTCTTTGCACTATTTTGGATTCCCTTAAGGAATATTTTAAATGATTAAGATACTCTGGCTAATTTTGGATATACTGACAATATTTTGTTAATGCCTAATTTTCCTCTTACGTATTTGTGCATTTTTTTCTTGCTTCACGATTGTTTATTTCATTCTGATAATGACAAAGGGGAAGAGGAGAGTATACTTAGTTCTTTGCTGAAATACTTAGTTTATGAGTAGAAACCTTTGTTGTTGAAACTCTATCATATAGGATAGGCTACTAATACTTAGTGGTAGAAAGCGGCTCCTTCTAAATAACAGTTATTAGTAAGGACTTAAAAATTACAGGTATTTTTTCAAAATCCCTCTTAGCCATTTGAATTTTTAAATATTGCTGTTTATTAGTTATCATCATCAAAAAAGGGAGAGATTATTAGCTCAATGTTTATTATTAATAATTTTGATGATAATTATATAATATTTCAAAATTCAAATTTTATTTATTTCCTTTTATAGGTAACGATATAATTCTTTAAATGATATAAAATCATAAGATAAATGTTTCCTTTCTTTCAGGGACCGTCTTAATGAACTTACCTCTTTTAGAAATGATTCTGCAATATCCGAAAGGATCTTGCCATTCACATATTTCGACAATCAACTCCAAGAAAGTGTCAAAATTTTTGCTTAACATTTGGATATTGGAAGATTCCAACAAAGATGATATCGAAGATTCTTTAGACTCAAAGTCAACTCAGAATATAAGTGAAGCAACGGCTAGTTGAAGAAAATGTTTATTTAAGGAAGAGCCACTACATTTTCAAAAAAGTCAAATTTTTGAAATACTTCAAAAGCATTAATATTCTCGAAAATCATATCTTTATCAAACTCCTTATGCCTTAAAAAGTGAAAAAAACTCTATTGAGAGATATTGTTATTCCTTGAAGTTTACATTGAGTAAACCCTATATACATTTTTGTTGAGAGCTTGTATAGGCTTGTTAAACACTATGAGTGTGGAAGGTTAAAAAACCTTGAAAAATATGTACTTGTAAGTTTGGAGAAGCTTGTCAAAATTTACTTCTTCAAATTTTATAGTGAAATATTCAAATTGGATACTTGGGGACTGGACGTAGGCTTCTTTATAAGCCGAACTAGTATAAATCGACTGTTTTATTCTTTATCTCTTCTTAACTTTTAAATTTCCGCATTATAATGTTTATGCTTAATTTGCAAGAGGCTCCTTCACTTTTAGAATAGGCTCCTTCTGTTTTAATATTGCAAGAGGTTTCTTTTGTTTTAAACTATTACAGACTCCTTTTGTTCATAGGCTCCTTTTGTTTTGAAAGTTAAAAAGCTCTTTTCATTTTGAACGTTAACAGGCTCCTTTCATTTTGAACATTAACAGGCTCCTTTCGTTTTTAAACTTTAATAGGTTCCTTTTATTTACAGATCTTCTTGTTGAAATTTAGCAGGTTCTTATCGTTTACACGAATTGATAGTAACTTGCAAAATTTTTAAGTTACACATAATTCATCCTCCTTTTGCATGTGATTGTTTTATCATCTCCAACCTTCCACAATAGTAATATTTAACTAGCCTCTACAAGCTCTCAACAAACAAAGGTGGGTTTTGCTTAATATGATCTTCAAGAATATCGATCTCTCTCAATAGAGGGTTTTTACTTTCTAAAGCACAGAGGGTTTGATAATGATATGACTTTCGAGTGTATTGATGCTATTGATGAATTTTAGGAAATCTTATATCTTTTGTGAATGTAGTAGCTCTTTCTTAAATAAGAATTCTCTTCAACTAATCGTTGCTTCAATTGTATCATTAATTGACTGAATTTGCTTTGAGTCTTCTAAAACAACTCCGATATCACCTTTGACAATATCTTCAAGTATCCAAACGTTAAGATAAATATTTGACTGTATCTCAGAGCCGACTATCTAATCAGGTGAATAGAAGGATCATTCGTCCGTACAGAGATGATAGGAGTTTATCTATTTCGGATTTTGTGGAACCATTTCTGATTGTTCAAATAAAGTTGTTTAGATAGTTCGTGCAAAATAGGAATTGTTAAATGTTCTTCAACTAAACAGATAACTAAGTTATATAACCCCTTTTTTGTATCGTTATCTTTTTTAATAAATAAGATAATCCAATCAAATTAATTTGAATTTTGAAATGTAACTAAATATTATTAATTACTATCCTCAAAGTCATTAATTTTAAAAGCCCCGAGCTAACAAAATTCTGTCCAATTTCCATCTATCTCACGTAGAGCTACACAAGAGTACATGAAGACACTAATCTTCAGAAACATAAGCTACACGTTTTGTAGCCTTTGCACTAGCACCAGCGTAGAAAAGAGTAGGTTTATTGGGCCGGAAGAGAGACTTCGACATATAGGTTGAGCGAACAACGTCACGCAGGAGACCAGATTGTTGCCGAATGAACAGAACGCCTGGAAATATAGCTATCACAGCGATAGGGATTGCAATTCGTAGTAGTCCACTTTTGAAGATGATGAAAATGGCTGCAATATAAGCAACCATCATTGCCACCACTGAAATGAAAAGCATTACAAGTCCTTGAACCAACTTCTTAGGCAGAGACTGTAGAAAATCGTTTAGAGCGTAGCGAGAAGTGAGAATTGACAGGAAGTTCAACACCGCAGAGACAGAAAATATCAACGATATTGCATCAGCTATGGCGAAAACTTGGAACTGAGCCTCGTGCAGAAACATGGGATTTCCGGCTTGATTATTTCCGCCTGGTACAGTGAAAGCCGCCGCGAAAACCACCGTGGCTATCAAGGTGGCAACAAGCATGCACGAATCTGCAGTGTCTCTCATCCATTTCTCTCCCTTTTCTATTAAGTCCTTGTGCTCCTTCAGAAATATTTCTCCAGGCGTCTGATTTGTCAGATTTTTTGCTTCGACATAGCTTTTCTTAACAACTTTCTTAACTTCCTGCATAGAATTGGTGGCAAGTGGGTAAGATATTACAACTAAAAACAAGCAATAATCATTCTTAAATCGCACCAGCGCCCCTGCCAACGAACTGTTTTCTGGCCGAATTGCACCAGCGCCCGTGCCAAGTTGTGTTTTCTCCCCGAATCGCACCAGCGCCCGTGCCAAGGTGCTGTTT
>JAOQMM010170037.1:0-10297 GCA_027563515.1 Erythroxylum platyclados | reverse complement strand
CGATCGCTGCTCTGCTGCCCGGTGAGGAAGCGCACCGTGGAGGAGGTCTGCTGCGCGTTGAAATCACCGCCGAGCAGGATGACCGCCTCGGGGTCCTCCCGGCGGATGGAGTCGGCCCAAGCGGTGATGATCTCGGCCTGCTGCATGCGGATGGGCTCGGTTGCGCTGCCCCACGTGAGGTGGACGTTGAAGATGTGCACGGCTCGCCCGTTGATGATCGTGAGCGCGTAGGTGGCCGGAATGATCGAGGAGCCGCGCGTGAAGATCACGTGGAACTTCTCCTGCCCGCGCTTGGCCAGCTTGGTGCGCGAGAGGACGGCGGTGCCGTAGGAGGCCTCGTTCGGCTTCTGCTTGGGATCTGCCGCGTGCGCGTGCTTCAGGTGCGTGTGCTCGCGCAGGTAGGCCAGCACCGCCGGGTTTGACTCTGCGAGCACCTCCTGCAGCAGCAGCACGTCCAGATCGAGGCGCCGGATCTCCTCGATCAGCCCTTCGAGCCGGGTGTGCAGGCCGGGGTGCTGGTTGAGGAGGTTGAGCGAACCTACGCGCAGCAGCTCGTTGCCGGAGATGGTCGAGTTCTGCAGGTGGATGTCTGGATGCCCCACGGTTCAGTCCCCTCGCTTTGCGCGGCGAACGCTGTCATTGGCCAGCGGCACCGCGGCTGCAAATGCTATCACCACGACGGCGATGAAGGCCCCCGCCTGCACCAGCGTGCGCTTCCAACCTGCGGCTTCTCGCTGCTTTTGCACCATGGTTGAATGATCGGCCATTCATGCGGCCCGCTTGCGCAGGTGGCGCAGGTTGCTCGCCAGCAGCGGTCTGGCGCGGCGTTGACCTCCGCGCTGAGCGATCACCTCTTCCAGCGCGGTCAGGGTGCGCAGCAGGCGCGCCACATCGGGTTGCCAACCACGGCGCTCACACTCGTTCAGCCACTCGATGAGGTTGCGGTGCCCCCGCTGGCCGTTGCAGCGCGCGCACGCGGCGACCTCGTTCTCCGCCCACGAGGGCCCACCCTTCACCCGCGGAATCACGTGCTCTGTCGTGGCCCGCGTGAGGGCGCCAAAGTGGCAGCCGCACCACACGCAGGTACCGCCGTCCTGCGCCATTGCCACTTCTAGGCGCGCCGACCTGCCCTGCTGACCCATGTTACCTCCGCGGAAGGGAGAACGCACGGCACCGGGTGGCTGTTCCCGTCGTCGCTTCAACCACTCAAAAACGCTGGTCAAACTTGCTTTTCGCTGCCCAGTCGGGTAGGATAGAGGCACACGCTGGCCGTCACACACCGGCCAAAGCACACTCAGGACAAACCGAAGGAGAAGTATCATGGTGATGAGCGAGGTCCGGCGCACACCGGAGTACAACGTCCTCTGGGACGACAGCAATGAGCTGGAGTTCGACGGCTGGGTGTCTCGGGAAGAGGCGGAGGCAGCGCGCGCGGAGACGCTGGCGGATCCCGAGAAGGCGCAGCGCGAGTACGGCATCAACCCGGAGGATCTGGCAGACACCGTGATCCTCGTGCGGCGCTGGCGCACGGAGTACATCGACGACGACTGGGACTACCTGCGCTCTCCTGCGGCAGAGGCCAGCTTCGACGACGAGCGCGCGCAGGCGGATGAGGTGCGCCTCAGCCTCGGCGACTGAATCTGCCGATGCACTTGACAGGTGTCGGCGCGGTGGGCTAGACTCGCATCACCAACCCAAGCAGGCATCAGCGAAGAGAAGGAGCCCTGCAATGACGAAGAACACCGGTCGTGGCAGCCGCGTCGCGCAGATCGGCTACGTGAGCGAGCACCCCGAGACCATGTGGCACCGGCGCGAGAAGATGCTGGGGCAGTTCGAGGACGCCAAGCTCCACGGCGGCACGTTCAAGGGCATGGTGACGCGCGATGAGGCCCGCACCCGAGCGGCCAAGGCCCGCACCGCGTACAAGCGCCGTCAGGTGCGCGACAGCATCCTTCTGGCGCCCTTCAAGGTGCTGCTGATCGCGGCGAACATCGTCCTCGTGCCGATTATGGTCGTGTTCGGCTTCGCCATGCTCCTGCTGGCGCCGGTGATCATCGTAGCCGCCGTGCTGCGACCGCTCGTGCTGCTGGCTGGCCTCATCGTCAGCATCGTCGGCATTGTCCAGATCGCACACGGCGGCAACTGGGTGGCGCTGATCGTCGGCGTCGTGCTGCTGTGGCTCGGCCTGACGGCGAAGGTCACCTTCCGGAGCAACGCGTGACCTGCCCCGAGTGCAATGGGCGCGACTCGGTCGGCGCGCGCTTTCGCTCCGGCGAGCAGGAGTACATCTGCCACGACTGCGGTTGGCACGACCACGAGTGATCGGTAGAGCAGAAGGGGGGCAGCGGAGCTTTGTTCGCCTGTCCCCCTTCTGCTTGGCTCAGTAGGCGCCGACGACGATGAGGGCGATCACGATCATGCCGAGCACCACGGAGACTCCCAAGCCGTAGTGGATCGGGTGGCGCGAGTGAGCATCTTCGACCGTTGGCTGCACCGGCTGCACCGGCTGCACCTGCGGTGCCTCAGCCTGAAGTTCCCACGGGAGGGCTGCTTCATCCAACTCCACCGGCTCGCTTGGGCCCCGCTCGAAGCCGGTACCCTGCCAAGTCATGCCGGTCACCCCGGCGGGCATCCCCAGCAGTGGGTTGGTCTTGGAAGCACCCGCGTCTCCGTAGACTGCCCTGCGCAGCTTGGCGTTGAATGATCCCATCGGTACCCACTCGTACAGCTTCCATATCGGTTGCGCTTCGCCCTCGCGCTTTCGCTGCGCGGGTGCTAAACTGCACCCATGCACCTCTTCACCCACGGCCCGCGCAAGACGCGGGCGTACCTGAACTACCGCGAGCTGCACGTCGAGGGTCAGGCGGTGGAGTCGGTGATGCTGCCGACTATGGAGCTGCTGGTGCTCACCTTCCATCAGGATGGCACCTACCGCGTGTGGCTGCTGGATTCCAGCGACATCACCCCCGTGATCGAGATGGAGCGGGACATCTATCCGCGCCTGAGCCAGTACGCGCTGGCCTACCACGCGGCCAAGCTGCTCTCGCCCGCCGGGCCGATGGAGCTCGAGCTGGAGCACGCGCGCAGCTGGTAGGAAGTGCGCGCTTTAGGCCCGATCTAGGTGGGCGACTCGCACCCGCCCACGAAAGTTCCAGCCAAGTTCTCCGACCTCGCGCGTACCAACCGGCTTGAAGCCGAGGCGCTCAGCTAGGTTGGCGCTGGCCGTGTTCCACTCGTAGGCAGCCCAGATGATGCGACTCAGATCGCCCCCTGCTGGACTCAGCGCCCAGCCCAGCACCGCGCCTGCGCCCTCCGTCAGCAACCCCTGACCGCGGGCACCCGGGATCAGCCAGTAGCCGATGACGGCGCTCGCCGCGTGCCCCTTGCGGTCCAAACTCAGCTGCCCCACCAGATCACCTCGGTAATGCAGCAGCCACGTGTGCCGGGTACCCAGCTCCCAGCTCTCCTGCGCGGCGCGCACGTAGTTCTCCGCATCGTCTTCGCCGTAGTCCTGCCGGTTCAGCACCCGCAGGATGTCGGGCGCTGAGCTGCACGCCGCAGCGAGCGCGGGCGCGTCTTGCAGCTTGGGCGCGGCGAGGTGTAGGCGCGCCGTATCCAGCTGGATCGCAATCATGCGGAAACGGAAGCCTTGGAGCGATCGCTGCGCAGGCGCGCCACCCTGAACAGCAGCAGGCCGAAGCCGACCTTCGCCACCACGTCCGCGATGCAGTAGGCCACCTGCGTGGCGAGCACCCACTGCCCGCCGCTGACGAAGCCGTTGATGCCGTACATGATCGGGTACACGAGCCACACGATCAGCAGCAGCACTGTCGCGCGGCGGTATAGGACCCCCTCGGTCGCCGTGAACTCGGGAACCGAGCGGCGCACCGTGTAAGCGATGATGCCCAACAGGATGAGGAAGAAGCAGGAGCTGATCACGCCCCACATGATGCGACCCGGCAGGCCGCCGCCCGCGCTTGAAGCCACCTCGCCGAGGTAGCCGCAGAGGATCATCAGGAAGGCGCTGACCATGCCCACCAGCCTCAGCGCTGTCGCACGGCCAAGGCTCAGCGCACTCACCCCGATGAGCTCGACCATCAGCAGAGGCACTGTGAGCGTCCAGTCGATGTAGCGCACCGGCACCGCAAGCAAGCTAGTCTCGTGTGGAACGTAGACTCCACCCACCATGGCGTAGCCGCGCAGCAGCTTGTAACCAATCAGCAGGTAGGAGAGCGATGCCACCGACACCAGCGTGAGACCCGCATTGATACCTAGGCGAAAGCGCGGATCGAAGTGCTTCTGCTGGCGGTAGGCCCACACCAAGAAGCTGATGAGGCAGGCGGCAGCGAGCATCGTGAATGAGAAGATGGTCCAGTACTGCGCGGGCAGCAGCGGGGTCTGATACATCTGGCTGAAGCTGTTGAACTGGTCCTCGTTATTCACTTCTCTCCTCCATCTTGCCTGCGCCAGAGCTTTTCAGACTCGTACGCGTCGATTCGCTGCGAGATCACGTCTGAGCAGAACAGCACGCCCAGCACGGTGAAGGCCAAGGCGAAGAGGAGCATGAAGCCGGAGCGGAACATGCTCTGCAACTCGATCGTCATGATCGCCGCGAAGACGACCGCTGCCAGACACCACAGCAGGGTGCGCCAGCGACGCAGGCGCGTGATGTAGGCCTCGTCCATCTCTTCAACAGGCCTGCTGCTGAACATCTTGTGTGCCATTCGGCAATCGTCTTCCTGCGCAGGTTTCGGGGGCTGCACATCCTATATCAGCATAGCACCCTGCTTTTCATTGTGATCGGCGCAATCTGTACGCACGCACTCGCAAAATTGGCTTCAGGAAGCCGCAGGTGCCCGCCTGAGCCCCGTACGGGTTACGCGCGCGGCACGGTGCGAAAAGTGCCAAACCGGCTCAGATTGGCGCACAGAGCCGCGCAGGGCCATGTTTCAGCCTTGTGCGCGGGGGCGGCTTATGCTAAAATCGCTGCAGACAAACCGCTTCAGGAGGATGAGTCGTGCCCAAGGGTCAGTTCGAGTACCACAGCGTGCCGGGTTCCGTCGTGAACCGCGACGCGGAGGAGGAAGTCACCTACCGCTTCGAGAAGCTCGGTCGCGGCAAGACGGCGACCGAGCGCTGGCAGCGGTATGAGAAGCGGAGCACCGACTTCGACAGCTACGCCGTGGCCGAGGTGATCGAGCGCCTCTCCAAGCTCAGCGAAGGGCTCGAGGACGCCTTTGTGGGCAACGAGATCGAGCAGGACTACAGCGACCACTGGATCAACAGTCAGGTGCGCGGCTGGGTTGCAGCCAGCGAGGAGGAGGTCGCCGCGGTGAAGCGGCACGTGATGGCCGAGTGGGAGCGCGCGCAGGATGTCGCCGCCCAGCTGCGCGAGCGTGCCGAGGCAGAGATCAAGTCGCTGGCGCTGCGCTACCCGGAGCTCGTGGCCCAGTACGCCCCGCATGCGGAAGCCTAATGGACGACTGCACGCGCCCCGAGGTCGATGAGCACCGCACGCTGCCGGAGCTGCGTCGCCTGCGCGATCTGGCCGAGCAGCTCGGATTCACCGAGGATGCAACCCACTGGCGCAGCCTGATCGCTGAGCGAGAGGCCGCATAGCCCACCCCTTTGGCATTCTCGCCACCGGTGGGTGCGCTTGATCCAGATCGCTCCGATAGCTCCGCCATGACGGAAGAGGAAGAGCAGGCGCGCGAGAAGCCCACGGCGAAGTTGCTGCTGGCTGCACTGCGCGCGAAGTACCCCAAGGCCGCCATCCTGCGCGAGGTCACCATGGAGGATCAGGAAGAGCAGGCGCGCTACGACCAGTATCGCGCGCGCAATTCCCCGTGGTACAAGCCCGGCAGCAAGTACTACATCCCGATCGATGAGTCCATCCACGTGCCTGATGACTACTCGCTGGTAGAGGCGAAGCTGGTGCGGCGCATCGACGCCCTGATGTTCGAGGGGCAGCAGCGCTCAGCCATCGAGATCAAGATCTCGCGCGCGGACTTCTTTCGCGACACCGTCGAGAAGCGGGCCGCTTGGATGAAGCACACCCACCGCTTCATCTACCTCACCCCCGCCGGGCTGGTCAAGCCCGAGGAGGTCCCAGAGGGCTGTGGGCTCTGGGAGTGGGACGGCTCCACCATCACCTCGACCAAGCGGGCCAAGGTGCAGAAGGATCCGGCGGAGCTGCCCGCCAGCATGGCCCGCTACTTTGCTTGGCGCGCCTTCACGGCCGAGCAGCAGCTGGCGCGCGCGCTGGAGCAGCAGGGGCGCACCCTGCGCAAGCGTCGCACCCGCCGTTCCAGCCGCTAGCTGCGCTGAAACTCCGCGAAGCCGATGCTCTCACTCGCCAGCGGCAGCACTTTCAGCTCGGGTTTGGCAGCCGCGAGCGCGGAGATCTGCGCATCCGGCCGCCAGCGCCAGCGCTCTCCCGCGTGGTGCGTGGCCGCGTAGATGCTGTCCAGCGCGAGGCGCGGGTCACAGCCGTACACGCCGCTGGACCACGAGCGATTTCCCTCGACGATCAGCCACCGACCGGCGGCAGCATCCAGCCCGACATCCAGCGTGAAGTGCGGCGGAAGCATGTCCTGCTTGGCCAATTCGGCCACCGCCTCCTCGGCGAAGTGCTTGGCCTCCGCGTAGCGTGCCCAAGAGATGGCAGGCTCCCAAGCCCGATCCGTCACCCTGTACGGCGAGCCGGTGGTCACCTCGCCGCCCGTGATGAAGAAGCGGTGCTCCCAGTCGAAGGGAATGAGCCTGTGCGTCCACTGCAGCTCCAAGTCCGAACTCAGGCCCTCGGCCTCGAAGATCGCGGCGAGCTCAGCTAGCTCATAGAAGCCCGCCGGGAAGGCTAAGATCTTGGCCTCGGCGGGCTTCACCCACGCACCGCGTCCGCCGTCAGCTAGCTGCGAGAGCTTGCCGTTGACGATGGTGCGTCCAGTCAGCACCAAGTCGAGGCTCGGCAACCAATTGGCTCCCGGAGAGCACACGTTCTGCGCCAGCCCGATGCGTTGCAGGCGCGCAGCCCACGCCCCGGCGCTCCAGTAGCTCACGTCAAAGTCGCTCAGATCCGGCACAACCTCGCCGAAGCTGAAGAAGAATCGCTCATCGCGCACACCCGGCAGCAGGCGCTGCACAAAGGTCGTGGAGAAGCCCACGGTGAGGATCGCGCGATCGACCATGATCAAGATTATAGCAGGTAGGTGTAGCGCCTGCGTCCTGCCGCCGTGGAATAGCTGGGTGCCCAAATCTGCTATACTTCGAGGTGAAAGAGCCGATACACGCCTGCGGCCACAAGCCGCCTTCTTTCCAGATCACAAGTCACAAGGAACCCCGAATCAACCATGTCTGCTGACACCCGCGCAAAGACCCGCCGCCGCACCATCTTCAACCGTGCTCCGCGCCACATCGCCAACCACGAGGAGGCGCGTGTGCACCACCTCATCGAGGATCGCCCTAACCTGCGCGATCAGACCTCATTCGGTGTCGGCCGCGCGGGCATTCCCGGCTGATCAGGCCAGCGCGCCCTGCTTGCGGAAGGCCGACTCCATGATGGTGAGCCCTTCCAGCCCCGGCATCTCGGCGATCTGAGCGTCGATCTTGCGGATCTCTCGCAGGCCGTCGTCGCCGGAGAAGAGGTGCTCCATCATGTGCTTGACCTCGCTCTCCTCCATCACGCCGCTGCCCACCGGCGCCCAGAAGCGCGAGAGTGCCATGCGCGTGAACTTGCGCGCTACCTTGGAGCCTTCCAGCCGCCTTCGCGCCTGCGTGGTGTAGAAGGCGATGTGCTTGGTCTCCTGCGCCGCCAACCTCTTCAAGAGCGTAGCCAGCGCGGGGTTTGAGTTCATCGCTGCGAGGCGGCGGTACCCGGCAGCAGCCGAGCGCTCATTCGCCATGCCCCACGTCATGTGCACGGCGATGAAGTCCTTGCCCACCACCTGTCCCAGCAGCGACTGCTTGATGGGGTCGAGGCGATCCTTCCAGCCGACCTTCAAGCGCGCCGCCTTGGTCGCGTCGTAGTCCACCGTGATTCCGTGGATACCCAGCAGGTTGGCGAGCGCAGCTCCGTGCCAGTACTCCTCGCGGTTCCACGTCATCATGAACGTGCCGACCTCTGGATCATTGTGCGAAGGCGTCATCAGCATGTCGCGCATGTAGCACACAGTGTGGTACTCGACATCACACATGTAGCGCAGCACGCGCAACGTGTCTTCGTCCAGCGGGTGCTCGCGGAAGTACTCCAGATCGAGATCATCCCACTGCACAGGCTCGGACGCCTGCGCGAACTTGTCGATGTCGAATGCCATAAGTCGGTTCTCCTCCGGGTGGGCGACTAAGATGCAGTCTCAGTAGTTCGGCGCGCAAGCGGTTTTCGCTTGCCCAAAGCCGATATCGGTGAAGATGGCTAGAGCCTGTGGTACAGTCGGCTCCATGCTCTGGCCTTTTTCGCGTCGAACCGCACCCGCAGAGCCTGCACCCGGCGAAGAAATGCAAGGTCAAGCTTCTGCCTTCTCCACAAAGCGGGCTTTGGCATTCACCGTGGCGCTCCACGAGCTGGATGAGAACGCAGCGGCACGCCAAGAACTGATTGCCGCGGGGACGGCAAGGTATCACATCGATGAGCTTTACGGCTCGACTTTCACCGCTGCGTTGAACAACCTCGTTTCCTTGGTGCAGAAGGGAGACCTGCTGCGAACCATGATCAAGAACGCCGAGAGGCCTCGGCATGTTGCCGCCATGGATGCGCTACTGAGAGACATCTTAGGTCCGGCGGCGCGCACCAGCGACTGGTCTACCAACTATCCCCGGCCGGGTGGAACGGGCCCCACAGCCGAGGCAGAAGGTCGGATCGATGCCCTGCTCGGTTCAGCTTACGCGTCCCATGGCATCGGCCACTGGTTCGCCACAGCGCTTTGGGACACGTGGTGGCTTGGGACCCTGCGCTCCCAAATGGACGAGGCCCAGCAGCAGGCAGCCGACGCCGAGATCTGCTGGGTTGCTCAAAACCTTGCGCCAAGCTTTGCGCTCCGCATTGAAAAGGCGCTCTGAGGTAGCACGAGCCTTTGCGCTCAAGGCAGTGTGGCTCGGCGGGAACTCCCGCCGGGCCACACTCTGGTGCTGCTGGTGGTCACACCACCTCGAGCTCGATGCTGACCTCCACCACATCGCCGGTGGCGATGACGAGGTAGGGCACGCCGCCGCGCTGGAACTTGGCGGTGATCATCGCCGAGAAGTTCTCGAGGATCTCCCCCGTGGCGATGACGCGCAGGCGCTCGGCGGTGAACTCCACGCTCTGCCTGAGATCGACGCTGTTGAAGAACTGGCGCAGCTGGCGCTGCCCCTCCTCGAGCGTGATGCCCGCCTTGGCGAGGTCTGCCTCCGAGGCCAGCATCGAGAGGGTGGGTGCGAAGGAAGCGGACACGCTTCAATCCTTTCGGTTGGAGGAGCCGCTCTCCTCGCTTGCCTACAGCGTACATGACGGGCCCGTCGCGCGCAAGTGTGAATGAGGTATTTTTGACAAAAACTTGGCCTGTCGCAGCGCTCCGAAGCGGAAGGTTGCGCAAACCCTGCGCGTTGTACATCGCATGGCAGAGGAAGTACCCGATCGAACTTTGGAGCGCTCACGTGCGCTCACGCAGGAGCACGAGCCCCACGGCTGGATCGTTGAGTCTGCGATCACCGCGGTGCACAGCATGATTCCCAAGCCCGGCTACTTCATGGGGTGCTCCTGCGGCTGGCGCGGCTGGGTGATGAAGGACCCGGAGCACCCCATCAGGGAGACCTACGCGCAAGACTACTGACGGGTGCTGTACGTGAGCTTTGCGGCGCCGTTCTGCACGGTCGCAAGGCGCACGGTAACCAACCTGCTGCTCACTTCACCCTGCGCTGCCTTCGTCACCAGCAGGTCGTGTGCCTGCTCCGGCGTGAGCTCCACGCGCTGGGTGCTGGCCCACGCCTGCAGCGCCTTGGCCTCGTTCCCCAGCTTCACCGCGTCGGCCAGCAGCGCACCCACGCAGACGAGCACCGCGGCGAGTACACCGACGCCGACCGCTTGCAGCAGCTGCCTGCGGCGCCACTCATCTCGCACCAGCAGGAAGGCGGCGGCGGGACCGAGCAGCAGCGCACCGAGCACCCAGCAGATTGCGATCGTGATCGTCAAGCCCACCGCGGCGTGCACCGCATCGTAGCTCAGAAAGAGTTGCCCACCGGAGATCAAGCTGCCTCACACTCCCCTGAGTCATCGGCGGAGAGCTTCTCCGCGCAGCGAGTGTAGCACGCTCGGCGCACGGAG
>JAOQMM010169968.1:0-10301 GCA_027563515.1 Erythroxylum platyclados | reverse complement strand
TATAGTATGATTATACAAGTGTGGTTTTGATACCCTCCTAATGGTGGTAAGCCATGAATTGCATGTATGAATGCAAATATAGATTTTATGACTTGAAATGTATGTCAAATGATTTGCTAATAAATGAATTGTGAAATTTGCAAATGGTTAGAGGAAACATTATAATGCCTGCTCTATTGTCTTGGTTGTGGACAGATAGGCATGACTATAGGGTTACAGTGCAGCTGCTACAGTTTGACACCACTGGTGTCCACAGTTCGATACCTTCGGGTATCCACAGTTTGATACTTTGGAGTATCCACAGTTCGATGCCTTCGAGTATCCACAGTTTGATATTTTTGAGTATCCACAGTTTGATATTTTTGAGTATCCACAGTTTGATGCCTTTGGTTATCCACAGTTTAATATCTTCGGATATTCACAGCACCCGTTATCCACACCCACAGAAAATGTGCAAGCTTAACAAAGAAAGGAAATTTAACAGTCATAAATAAGAAACACAAGATGACAATATGAATAATTGGTATTGATGAGCATTAGTATTGATTGTAATGATGTGCAATTATATTGATAATTTGAATCAATGAGCATTGAATATCAATGTTTGGCTTATAAATGTGCATTCTCGGTATATGGATAATACGTTAGAGCATATTTGCATTATGTACTTTGATGTTTGTTTACATAAGCATTAAATACCAATGTTTCGTTCATGAATGTGAATTTATGGTATATGAGTTGTGATATTTCTGAATGTATATGCTTGGCGGATGACTGTTGTGAGTGGCCATCCAAACTAAGTGTTTCCCTACTAAGCTTTCAAGCTTAGCACGGGTGTTAATCCATGTAGGTCCAAGTAATAGGAGTATGACACAAGGATCATTTGCAGGGACCAAGGCCAACAACTAGGAGAAAAGTACTTTTGGATGTTTATTTCGATTAAAGAATGGTTGTATATGTAATAAAGGAAATTGTATATTTTCTTTTGGATTACAATGTAAATGTAAAGATGTTTTGCTACTGGTAAATGATAATGATAAGCATTGGGGAGTTTTGTAATGTGTATATGTATAGCATTGAATCGAAATGTATGCCATGAATGAATGTACAGGAAATTGGTTGCCATGTCTGTGAGCCGTTGTAGGTTCCGTACAGGGGTGTTACACTATTAAGGGCCTAATACTTGTGCACCTATGTTTGTTAAGACAAACTTGTAGATTAAAGGGAGTTTCAGAGAAAGGAATCAAACTTTATATGAAGATACGAATTCAAATTTATGTTTTATTGTTTTTATAAATTAATCAAGTTGTAGATTAAAGTAACCTTGACATTCAAAAAGTCATAAAATTTTTATTTTTCTTCTACTATGTATGGGATTAAATCTCTTCCTGATTTTCAATAATGGTATCAAAATCATTTTTGATTCTATAACCTAATTATTATTTGATTATTATTGATTAGTATTTCAGGAATTGATTATGCAAATGTTGCAAATATAATCTTTAACATATTTGGATATAATTGAATGTTATTGAATCTAAAAACTCAAGATGACAACAATAAATTGAAACCCTACAATTGAATTAGATCCAATTGTGAAATTTTAAAAAGTTCGTATTCCCTCAATAAGATTTGAAAAACAAGAATTTTTTAAAAATTAAATAATGGGTTTGGAACCCATGAACCTAATGTAAATAGTTGACATTTTAGCCGCCTATCTAAGAAAATCACCAAACATGAGATGTCAAATTTCAGCACGAAGAAACCTAAACACTTTCTCTATTTCCAATCCCTCATTTTTATTAGATGTGGATTGATGGAGTTATAATAAGCAAGATAAATAGGTTTATGATATTTTGACACCATTTTTGGTAGTGATGAATTATGGAAAAATGGTTCAAATTTTGGTTGTTAAGTATAGGTTTTAGAAACTCACAAGAACAAGCTACCACTGATGAACTCTATCATTATGGACATATATAGTAGTAAAACAATTGACATTGTTATGGGTGATAAGTTGTTGTTGTTGTGTAGTCATTGTCTTTAATTATGGTTGTTGATGCTTAGTTGAAGCTGGCATGAAAGACAGACATGTCTTACATGATGGTTGGAGGTGGCATAAGATGGCTTTTTATGGTCATCTCTTACTATCGTTGGTGGTAATACATAGCGACAATGACTGGTGGCCTAGCAAGTGGTAGCTTTCAGTTGGTGATTGAATATTGGGTGGTAGCTAAAGTTGCTTAAGGCGACTACGGTTTGTTTTAAGAGCTAGGATTTTTATAAAATGAACACAAAGTTGTTTGGCAATAAAGATAGCATATCCAGAGTCTAATTTTAAGAGTGTTTGGTTACTAGGATACTATATCCTAAGTTTGGGTTAAGATATTCCACAAATGGGATAAGCTTTGTTCAATTTTTGGGTTAAGGTGTACCAAAGATGGACAAACTCATCTTTGATCTGAAATGGTTTATTGGAAACTAGGATAAGACAAAAGTTAATTCTAAACATGATTTAAATTTATTTTAAATTGTAAATCAATTCCAAAGCTAATCAATTATTTTTAATTAGATTAAGATTAATAACTAAATTAATTCCTAATTAAATATTAGAAATTTATAATTAAAATTAATTATATTTTTACTAGATCTAAATTAATTAATTAGACTCCTTTAAAATTAAGAAAATTATTTTTAAGTGATTAAGAAAGGTATTTCTTAATTAAAGTTATTTATTTTAATTTAATTGAAATAAATTAACTGTACTACTTTATTTATAGAATTATTATTTAATTTTATTTAGAAATTATTTCTTTATTACTTTCAATAATAAATTTCTCAATTCAAGTTTTCATTCTAGTTCGCTCTGTGAGAGAGAAGCTAATATGCTTTCTTCTTAACATTTTTCTAGTTTACAGGCTCTGATAACAGATTCCTTTGACTTAATAACTCTTTGTTTCATGTTGTCTTCTTTCATTGTTTAAGTGTCATTGCCTGCCCACTTGTTCAAGTCCATACTTCTTCCTCATCTATTCCTCCCATTGCTTGTTTATACGTGACTTGTTCCTGTCCTTTTGTATTCCTGCTTTGTTGCTTTTGTTTTTATGTGATATTGTCTCCCTTTATAATTATATAGCCTTACTCCCCTTAGAACATTCTTCACCTTCCTCTACTCACTCCCTCTTTCTCCCTTCTGATTTTCAAACTCTTTCTTACTTAGGAACTTGACATAAATCCAATTAATTTCCTTCCCCTCGCAATTCCTGCCTTTAGTTTCCCTCCTTCCTATTCAAATATCAAAATCTCTGTTACTCTGGCCATCCTTTTCTATAGGGGTTTGCTAACAATCAGGTAGGGGTCCTATAGAAAAGACAAGCCTTACCTACTACAAAGATTGATGCCTCCAACACTCCTAGTAGGAAAGCCTAGTCTCAAGTCCTTGGAGATAACTCCCCAGCCACCAATCTCCATTTTTGTCCCCTCCCCATCCTCTAATAACACGCTGATTATTTCTCCACCACTAATATTTTGTAAGAAGGAGCCCAAAAATGGAATGCTACCCTGATAGGATTCTTCTTGGACACAAGACCTTCATTCCCACTTCTTAACCTATGGGCCAGAGCACAGTGGAGAACTTATGGCCTACATGAGGTCCTGATCATAGAAGAAAACTTGTTCCTGTTCAGATTTGATTCTCCCTCCTAAAGTTGTTAGACAATGATTCATAAATAAACAAGGTAAAAACAAACAAAACCATATCTTAAAGTCAATAACTAGATCAGCACCGAAGGCACGGTTGCATCAAATGTAAACACTATAACAAATTGTTAATCTATTAATCGTAGATTAACAATAAGCTCTATTAACCTTAGTTTTTCCTTTGATTGTGTTTAGTTAAAACAAGCTCTTTAACTAAACCTAGTTATTGAATAACTTAGAACAAGCTCTCTAGAATTGATAGGAAAATCACATTACGGGTTAGGAAAACAGATTCATCAAGGCAACAATCACATAAGCTTGAGTTATTTAACCAAGGTTATGTTATCCCTAATGATTCAACACCATTAGTTGCCACAAATGAATCCAAAACACAACTATTTTATATTCTATTCGAGATTCTAGCAATGGGTTTATATATATAAACAATCTAACGAGAACAATAATAACGATCATTCATATATGAATACCCAAATCAATAAACATAGGATAATATAAACAATCACTAGAGAGAGAAAGAATAACTATACACAATAAAGATACGCCCAAAAGTGTTTCTCGGCTTTGATTTCACCTCAGAACCAGAAGAAGGAAACCTAGCCCTCCATAGGTCTACCAAGAGTGCATGCTCTACCCCTCCTCTTCGTCTAAAAATGATTTATCCTTTATTTGGCCACTCAAATGTCTATTTATATGAAAATTTAAGGTTTTGGGAAGATGGACAATTGGGTGCACGGCCGTGCATCTTCCACCGCATGGTGAATTCTTCATTTCTTGCATTTTCGTGCCCCATCTTCACTCTAATCCATTTCCTTCTTGTTCCACGAAGACAAATCAGTTTGAAATCAACATAAGGATCTTAAGGAATGTGCTTTTAACTTATTTTAGCTCTTGAACTTCCAAATCATACATACTACCAAATATGAACTAAAATGAGTATCTTAAGCATTTCAAAACAATAATCATTAAGTGTTAAGGAGTGAATGTATAAAAAATTAAGCACACATCAAATTTCCCTACACTTAGCTTTTGACCATCCTCAGGTAAAATAAAAAAATTAATGTCACTAACCAAAACACTTTCTAATTTTCTATATTTCCAAAGAATAGATAGTCATAAGAAAAGAGAAATAACTTTCAAAGCTATAGTAAGAACTAAACATTAAACGATTTTACTCATGATCAATCAATAACCATTCCCTTAAGAAACTAAGTAATCTAGGGGTAGACTTTGACAAAATATGTTTAAGAATAAAATAGATTTATAGGTACACTCGAACACCATTCATGATCAAGACATTCCACAACTTTGCATATCATTTCATTTCTCAACCACTAGGATTCACATGCATATTTATGAATCAAAGGATTTTTTAAGGTTGTAATGTGGGCAAGGGTTAAGGTGAGATGTACTTGGATAGTGTAGTATAAAAGTCATCAAAGCTAGTGAAACAAGAAAACACTCAATGGAATATCAAGCAAAAAAATTAGCATTCACTCAAAACTGGGTACCATCAGCTATGATGAATGCAAAAAATATATTCTACATCTTAGATTCAAGCCCTCACACCATCAACCGCATAAAGCATAATCAATTAGAAGCGATCACTTAAAAAAATCGATGATAACAATACATTGATCCTTCAAAGCAACATCTATCTCATATGTATCATACACAAATCACCCATTCCTTACAACTTTAGGATGAAAAACTAATAATGAATAACTTTGAAAAACAAATGCATTTCCTCCTTGATACTTTTATTTAAACATATTTTTCTTTCTTTTCTTTTTATTTTTCTTTTCTTTTTCTTTTTCTTTTTCTTTTCTCTTTTTCTTACTTTTTCGATAAAAATTGAAAGAAGCTACATCAACATTTGGAATTCATTGATAAGAGATAAAATGACATTCCAACAATTATAACCACTCCACACATATGCACACCCCCCACACTTATATTTTTGTGCATCCTCAATCATCAACAATCAACAAATGCTCCACTAGCTTTAAGGCTTATGTAGGAAATTTGGTTAGGTTTAAGGCTTATAATGTGGTTAACACAAAAAGAAAAGACAAATAAAGTTCAAGGGGGCTTAGCAAAGTGAAAATCCATATCAATAGGCAGGCTATTTGGCTAATGTAACTTATGAAACAAAGAATGCCTATATCATTTGCATGTCAACACATGTGATAAAAATGTAGTCTTGAATAGAAAATCAACGTAAAGTTAGGATGTACATGTCATAAAGGTCACACATAAACAAAAGACAATGAGACTGATATGGATGTGTCAGTCTATAAAGGCTCAAAACCTCACTGGCTTGTGTCTACCCACTAATCACTACTCTTCTAAAGATAATGTATATTGACTAATCACAAGAGTAAAAGTACATGCTTAAGTTACCATGAACTTTTCTAGTCAATTCACTCTCTAATTATGAATAAATAGTCCTAGAAGCAATAGAAAAAGAGAAAATGTTTGTTTGATTTTTAACCTAAGAAAAACACATGAGCAACACACAAACTTAAAAAAAAGTGCATGAAATCTACTCACCCCCACACTTAAAAAACTTACATTGTCCCTAATGTAACGTCAAATGCAAGAAATGGAGCATTCAACAAAAATAACAAATGCAAAAATGTAAAGGAAAAGAAACAAACTTCCCTTAGGTTGCCTCCTAAGAAGCGTCTTTGTTTATTGTCACTGGCTTGACTCCTTGTTTTCCTCATCACGTGACAAAATTATGATCTTTAAGTGTCACAACTTCCGTTTTCTCCACTTGAGGTTCTTTAGGATAGGACCTAAGTTGATGATTACTCACATTCATTGTCTTCCCTATCTTCAAACTCTTAATCTCTACTAAATCCCTGCACTCTTGAAAAATCTCCAATATCTCTTCACCCTTTTGATCCTTATTTAATTTCTCCAATTTGCTAGATAAAGGTGAAGGTTTAAACTTAACAACAATTAGGGACTCACTACTTACCTTCGAGTTAAGTGATATATCTCTTTCTCCTTTGAGCTCCTTCTCCACTTCTTCTTCACTAGAAATCCCTTGAGTAGTCTTCTCAAGATTCTTAAGCTCCTTTCCACTCTGTAAGGTTTGTGCACTAACATTCCTGAGGTTGAGATGGTTACATCTCTTCGCTTTGTGATTTTAGGTGGTTGATAACTTCCATCATACGACCCATCTAGCTTACCAATTTCTGGATTATAAACATAGTATCTTGCTAGAATTATATCACATCCTGCTGAAATTGTAGAGTATTAGTAGAAAGAGACATAACTAACTCTTCCAGAGAAATACTTAAGTTGGAATAAGAGGCCTCTGGTCTATGCGGGAATTATTTTGCATCCTGCAGCCCATTTAAGAAGTAGTTTTGCTGGTTATCCCCTCAATAATTAAAGTTTGTATGATCACTC
This sequence comes from Erythroxylum platyclados, assembly GCA_027563515.1. Classification (NCBI taxonomy): domain Eukaryota; kingdom Viridiplantae; phylum Streptophyta; class Magnoliopsida; order Malpighiales; family Erythroxylaceae; genus Erythroxylum; species Erythroxylum platyclados. The sequence continues at coordinate 3,161 of JAOQMM010169968.1, read as the reverse complement.
CAAACTTGGTTATAGTATTGAGAATATGATTTATAGGAAAAGTTTCCACTAATAGCATTAACAATATCCAGCAATGACATACTCCCTTCACTGTGTCCTTTTTATACATAAACACAAAAGAAACGTGAAAAGATCAAGAAATAAATGGAAAAACTAATTATAAACATTTATACAAAACACCAATTAAAATCAAGAATAAAAACTAAAGCACTACACTCCCTTGCAGTGGCATCAAAATTCTTGATGTGTGTTGAATGCACCAGAAAATAAAACCTTACTCTGTGCATTAAGATTCATAGTAGCAACAAGTAAGGATCGTATCTACATAGAGTGTTCATGTAGCTTTTGCAATGAAAGAAATTAATATTTAGATTAGGGGGTTTGATTTTGTTTCGAATAAGAAAATAAAGTGAAATTAAACTAATTAAAGCAAATTAAAGCAAACAGTCAAAAAGTGAAAAGTGATGAATGGATTTGGAATCCAATTCTTGATTTATTCTCGACCTACACATCAATAAGTATACTTCATTGTCTTATTATTATCATAACTCTCTTAGAAACTATTAATCATAGAATAACAATAAGCTCTGTTAAACCAGATTTTTCCTTAGGTCGTGTTTAGTTAAAATAAGCTCTTTAACTAAATCTAGTTATTGAACAACCTAGAACAAGCTCTCTAGAATTGACAGGACAACCGTATTACAGGTTAGGAAAATAGATTAATCAAGGCAACAATCACATAAGCTCGGGTTATTTAACCAAGGTTAAGTTATCCCTAATGATTCAACACCATTAGTTGTCATAAATGAATCCAAAACACAACTATTACATATTATATTCGAGATTCTAGTAATGGGTTCACATAAATAAGCAATCTAACAAGAACGATAACAATGACCATTCATACATGAATACTCAAATCAATAAGCATAGGATAATATAAACAATCACTAGAGAGAGGAAGAACAACTATATGCAATGAAGATATACCCAAAAGTGTTCCTCAGCTTCGATTTCACCTCGGATTCCGAAGAAGGAAGCCTAGCCCTCCATGGGTCTCCCAAGAGTGCGTGCTCTGCCCCTCCTCTTCATCCAAAAACTATTTATCCTTCATTTGGCCACTCAAATGTCTATTTATGTAAAAATTTAGGGTTCTAAGCCATGCACCCAACCACGCATCACAAAAATGATCCATCTTTCAAAATTGTGCATGGTCGTGCATCTTCCATTGCGTGGTGAATTCTTCATTTCTTGCATTTTCTTGCCCTATCTTGTTCCAAAAAGACAAATGAGTATGAAATCAAGATAAGCATGTCAAGGAATGTGATTTTAACTCATTTTACCTCTTGAGCTTCCAAATCATACCTACTACCAAATATGAACTAAAATAAGTATCTTAAGCATTTCACAACAATAATCATTAAGTGTTAAAGAGTGAATATATAAACAATTAAGCACACATCAGATATGTTTAGTCCTATGTTTAAAATGACAAAATTGTGTATGCTACTTACACTTATAGATATTCATAACTGGCATCTTGAACAACTCTACATAAATAAATGCATTTTTGTAAGGCAATTTAACGTAGGAAGTCTATATGGAGATTCCGCTTAGCTTTGCAACTCCATCTTCTCAAGTTTAAAGCTAAAAAAATTGCTTTATAGCTTACAGCAAGTCAGTCAATAGTGGTATTCAAAGTTATCAACTGCTCTTCTTCATAAAGGCCACCAGGCCAATGCTGATTCCTCTTTATTCCTTCAATTTGATGGTTCCAATTTTATTGCCCTTCTTATCTACATTGATAATGTAATGTTAGCCCAAAATAACGTTGACCTTATAAACAACAAGAAGGATTATCTTCATGATTCATTCAAGATTAAAGATCTTGGTCAATTAAAGTTTTTTTTAGGCTTTAAAGTTACTAGAAGTACAAAAGATATTCATATGTTCTAAAGGAAATATGCTGTTGAATTACTTCAAGACATATGATTCCTTGGCTTTAAACCTATGCCAACTCCCATGCTTCCTCATACATGTGATTCTCTTGATCACCAACCAGCTATTGTTTCTACCACATACAGAAAATTGGTGGGACAAATTACTTTATTTAACTAATACAATGCTAGACCTTGCTTTTGCTATGTAACAACTACCTCGGCATCTTAAACATCCTACAAATACCCATCTTTCTACAACTCATTGCATACTACTTTATCTCAAGTCTTCACCTGGCCAAGGCATTTCTTCTCTTCATCTTCTTCACTACCATTAAAAGGGTTTTTAGACTCAGATTGCGCAACTTGTCTTTATACTCGCAAATCCATCACTAGATTTTGTATGTTGATTGGTGATTCACTATTTTTATAGAAGTCTAAAAAGCAAACTACCATTACCAAGTCATCCTCTGAAGCATAATATAGGGCAATAGAAGTTGCTACACGCAATTTGCAATGGCTTCTCTACTTAAAGATTTTCATGTTACATATCCTTAATCACTGTTGCCTTTTTGTGATAATCGGTCTGTAATTCACTTCGCATAGAATATAACTTTTCATAAGCACACAAAACACATAGAAATTGATTACTATATGGTTTATGAAAAGGTCCAAATTCGTGTCATTCACCTCATGCCTATTACTTGTCACCACTAGTTAGTTCACTTCTTTACCAAACATTTACGAGCTCTAGTTTTCAATGATTAATATTTTTATTTATATCAATATTAAATTAACCACAAGTGCACGACATAGCTATAGCTAGCACAGGTAAGTACAGGTCGATCCCATGAAGACATTAAGTATTAGTAATTACCCTTCTTCTATTATCTAACTTACAAATTACTTATAAAAATCAATATCAAATATTAGTGTCTAGGTGATGAATCCCCCTAAAAATCATTAAATAATTAACCTTTTATCGTGCAATTATTTCATTGATTATTGGACTGTGAAAATTTTTGTCTTATGATAATAACTCTCTCAAAACTACTAACAATTAATCCATCGGTTAATTAGCAGAAATCTTTCTAGTTAAAGCCCCTAAGATTGCATTATCAAATAATGACGTCCATTATTAGGTTTGACCCTAATCTAGAGAATTTATGTCTACCTATCTATAGGTTTGCAATCAACTCCTTTCAATTATGGTAAATCTATTCA
>JAOQMM010169937.1:0-10302 GCA_027563515.1 Erythroxylum platyclados | reverse complement strand
ATCCGTCCCCCAAATCTCCGATAAGTGAATATTTGAAGTTCCAGGACTTCGTCATTAATAGAGGGGTACCAAGGCAACTTTGAAGGGAAATGCTTCTGTTATTGGTGGTAGTCAATCGTAGTCATCGCGTCAACTAAAAAATAAAAGCCAGGTGCAAGATGGGAAATACTTTTGCTGTCGGTGGTAGTCATCCGTAGTTATCGCATCATCTTAAAAAAAAAAGGCGCAGGTGCAAGCTGCACAAAAGTCCCCAACTTTTTGTTTTTTATCAATTTCTATTGTTGTTGAAAAATAAATAATGCATTATTTATAGATAAAATTAATACAACAGTATAAAGAGTTCAAGTTAAATACTCTACATATAAGTAAAATAAGTAAAGAAAATTAACTAATTATAACAACATAATAATCCGAATTAAAGATTCCATCTATTTTTCAGGTCAGGAGAGAGAGTGGGTTATAGATTTTTGGCAATTAAGGTTGATCTAATCCAATTAATGAATCTTTTTTTGGGATCAAATTGACATTAAACTTTTCAAAACTTTCTCTTTTAGTCCTGACATAACCGAAAGGTTAAATTTGTGCAACACATGACGACGAGGTAGTGTTAGATTTGTTAGAATGAATAAAAAGAAGAGTAATTTCATTATTTTACTACAAAAAAGAATAGTATGTTAATAACTCAAATTTCCAGCCTCCAATATGTGTAAATATCTCTAATTAATATCAAGCTTTAGTTTCTCTCCAACGTCAATCTCCAGCCTCTTGATTCGATTAAGGTACCTCTATCTCCTACACTGCATGGGCAAAATGGGTTTTGTTGCTTCTTAAGGGTTCGTCTGGGTTTTGTTGCTTCTTGTGGGTTCATCTGTTATTTCCTGCTAATTCAACCCTTGCTTGCAGTTAACCCTAACTCACTGTTGCTTAGTTGCTGTTAAATCAACCATTGCTACAGTCACATTCCAAACATATGTGATTTGTGAAATCAATATATATATATATATATATATATATACATACATAATATAAGTTGTTAAATTTATTTTTTTTGACCATGTTGAAGATTAATTTATTCTTTATCCATAATAATTCATGTTCTTTGTCATGGGATTAATCATTACTTTCTCACGAGAGGTAGCACTTTAACTGCATGCTAGATTAAACGACATCTTGGTTAAGACTCATTAACTACAATCATAAACATTAACATATATTAGGATATGCAGATTATGCAAAGAAAAGAAGCCTAAATTGTATAATATGCAGCTTATATTAGGATATATAATAATATGTAAATTATAGAGTTATTTTGATAGATTTTTTGTGTAATACTTTAATTTATGTTGTGCTTATAGGTGCACAATAAATTGAAGTATAACATAATTTGATAGGTGCTTTGTGTTATACTTCAATTTATTTTGAATATATAAGAGCAAATCAAATTTCAGAGACTATTAGTATACATTTAGTACACTAATTTCATGTTGGTTTTTTGTTACATTAATTTTTATTGGGTTTTTAATGTCCTAGGCTTGTTTTCATTTTTAATTTGTATAGGATTTTGTCAATTGCAATGGATGTTGAATTTTCAAACTCAAGAATGGAAAAGGTTACAGTGAAAAGCAATATACGGTGAAAAGGCTTTTTGTTTATGTGGAAGTTGAAGTTGTTTGGTTACTTTTTGGACCGATGACAATCTTAGAATAAGATTTTATGAATGCCCCAACTATGGGGTATTTTCTTTATTAATAATCAATCTATTGGCATTTAATAAGAACACTATTATTGGTAGTTAATAAAATTTGTTGCAACACTATTATAGGAAGGGGAATGTAATTTTTTCAAATGGGTGGATGAAGATTTCGATGAACATGTGAAATGCATTATAAATAAATTGAGACTTGAGCATAAAAGGTTGAAGGTTGAGAATAAGAAGTTAAAAGATGGTATTTACATGGATTATGTGCATGAGCTATATGGTGAACTGGAAGAAGTGAAAGTGGCACCAAAATATACAATATTTTAGACAAGAAGATTGCAAAAGGTTATATATAATTTCAAAGTGTGTCTTGTAATATTTATAGCTATTTTTATAACTATAATTATTGAAAAGTTAAAGAATATGGACTTCATAAAATTTGATTTTGTGTAATGGTAATTTACTAAGACTGTCTTATTGAAGCAAGAATTTATTGTACTTATAAGAACAAATATATTATTAGCTTTTATAGTGATATTTGTAGTTCATCTTGTATTCAATTGTTGGTATATCAAATGAACAGGATATCTATAACAACTCCAAAATGGCATTATTAGCTTTTATAGTGATATTGGTAGTTTATCTTGTATTCAATTATTGGTAAATCAAATGAATATGATATCTATAACAACTTTGAAACAGCAATTTCAACATTTAACCAACTTATAAATGGCATAAGAACCATAACAACTCCAACAGACATTTAAATAACTTTCATTTCACCAACTTCTAATATGTCACAATAACAAAGCAATTTCACAACTTTAATTTCCAACTTTAAATTCTAAGCAATTTCAAGTTCATTGTAACTTCAATTTCAAAATAGGTCCGAAATGGAACAAGTTCATAAAGAGAAGTTCATTACAAGTTTCACTTTCTCTCAACGTTAAATCTCTAAGTCTTCTTCTCTTTGCACCCATCTCATTGCATAAGGTAGATGAAGTGATGCTATTCCCACCATTTCATTGCAATCTTCTTTGCTGAAAGTTAAATTTAGTTTAGGTATTAAAATCTGTAGTAATGGATCTGTGTGAGATGCCTGGCCTCATGATCTATACATTATCTCCATGTTGTAGAAATATGAAAATGAACATGATTATTTAAGATAAATTTGAAATAATAATATTAACATATTCCACATTTCAATTAACTTCCATGGTACTCAGTTGATTCATTGAAGTGTACTTCATATCCACTCGTCCTTCTCCCTATGCCCCTGCCCCTAGTTCTGCCTCTATCTCTTCCTCTCACTCTACCTCTTCCTTTTCCTCTTCCTCTTCCTCTTCCTCTAATCATTATATGTATGCTTTCTTGATCATCTCAACCAAAACATAGGTTGAGATGGACCTTGGGTTGAAGGTTAGCTGGACTTATTGTGTGCTCAAATAGACGAACTATGACTAATAGACTTGACATGGGTAAGCATTGGACGGGACCAATGTGCTATAAAGGCTTTGTATTTGAATGACTTATCATCAATGGATAGAGATCAAGGAGAAATCTAGGATGATGTAGCGGATAAGATCCTAGTAAATATACATTAGCTCTAACGATTATATTAGAGGATCATTTGAAGATAGTGAAGTTCTTCATGGATATGAATGTATCTTTTCTAATTAAATGTATCCCTCATCTTGTTAGTTGTGATGTAGGTAAATCTTATCAGATAGTCTTATTTAGATGGGTTTTTATTCAATGTGATATAACCTAATAAGGATAGAGGTGATCTACTTAGTTGAGTTCAATTAGGATTCTGAATTATAAAACCAAAGGTGCCTATAAATGGCATATTTAACTCTTACTCCTAAAAACAGAGATAGAGGAGAAAGGAACACATTGAGAGAGATTATTCCTTTATATACTTTTGGAGAAGTAATAAAGGTTGATTTTAACTATAGCTCTTATGTGTTTATTATTGCCTTTGAATTTCTGTTGTTTACATAGTATTCTTGTAAGAGTGTGAGAGTTAAATAAGGTTTTGTCGGTCAATAATCATGTAAGAAGACTAAGTTTTGCTTAAATAGACTTAAGTGAGATTGTTGTGCAAAGGAGTAGGCGCGACTTTCATATAAGTTCAGTGTCTAAGAAAACCTTTGTAACAGTAGCTTTAGTGAACTAATGATGTCATTGACATATTCAAGGAGTTTTGAAGTGGCACAGTTTAATTTTTTTTCTTCTCTATGATTGTAAAATTAAGAATAATAATTGTAAAATTTGTGAGGTTATTAAGAGATATGATTTTTAAGTGTTTTTAAATATTTATGTGTGTTGGTTGATGATTACGATTTTTGATAGAGAATGTGTTACAGTAGGCAGTAAGTTGAAAAAAAAATACTAGATTAGTTGTTGGTTTCTAATATATGATAAAATTGTAATTAAGAAAGTATAATATGAGAGAATGTATTTCTCATTATGCTAATTGAAAAATATAAGTGATGTAGAGCCTAAGAGATTAATGTCTAAAAATAGAAAGAAAAATATGTTGGACATAATTATAATTATTCTAAGAATCACAAATATATAAGAAATATACAATAATAATAAAATGGGTAGAGAGAATATTTAAGAACACCGGACTGTGTTTATCAAACCAGTTTAAGACATTAACTCATAAATCTTAATTTGAAAGAATATTCACGAGATGTTTCTTTTAATTGAAGGGAGAGAAAAGTTACTATCAGACATTAATAAATGAATTGTATCGATATGGGACATCTGGAAGCGTTAAGTTTCCAATGAGGTGGGACACTGTAGACTCGTTGTATTGGTACATCTAGACACGTCTATATTGTCCAATTAACGAATCATATAGGACATCCAGACTAGACACGTCAAGTGTTCAAAAAGCATCCTACCTAATGATAAAGACAGATTATAAGCTAACAAGGCAGATGATAAGTGTTTCTGAGTTCTTTTTCCACTTCAATCATAGTTGGCCTTTCTTCTCCTCAATCGTTGATATATAAAATTGCAAGACATCTTATAGCTTCCAGCTGCTGTTTTTTCCCAAGCCATGGTCCCTCTCCCACTATATAGGGACCTATTCCATCTCCTCAAATATGTTGTTAACATGAGAATTGTAAATAAATAAATCAAGCTAGCCTTACATGGAAGAAGATAGGTACATACACTTCATTAAATAATAGCCAAAAGCAAGTGGAAGAGACATCAAGCATCTTCATTTAATGGAATTGAAATCATCGTGATTTGAAGCAAGTTGTAGCCGAAAATGTTGAACCAACTTAAAAGGAGATAACTTCTTACTTAAGCTATCATATGATTGGACAAAAATTTTGGTCCAATAGAATAGTTGCCTGGATAAGTAAAAATCTAGATTTTTATTGTTTTTTTATTGCCTATAAAAGAATGTATGAAGCCTTATATGTATCGTCTGTGTGTTTTGGGATTATATTATAACTCCCTTCTTCTCTTCTCTCCCTCTTTTTCATGTGTGTGAGTGTTGTGTCTTTTCATATTAAATTGATATCAGAGCTAGTTAAATCCAACTCTAGTTTTAAAGCAATTTGTGAGAGAAAAATAAAGAAAGTGTTTTTATACTTGTGAGAAAGTGGTTCATTTAAAAGCGATAGATGTCAAATAGTTATAATATTGTGTGGTCAGGTCTCAAATTAGATAGTAAATGATTACAATTATTGGGAGATTTTAATGTCTACCCGTCTCAAGGCTCACAATATTTGTAGTTTTGTTGATTCAGGCTTACAAGGAAGAGCTGATGAAAGCATTCAAAGAAAGGACCAGTTGGCGTTATCCCAAATTCACTAAGGAGTAGATTATTTAGTTTTTGGAAAAAAAAGTTAATGCTAAAACTACCAAAGAAGCGTGAAGTATCTTGCAGCTTGCTTACAAAGGTATAGATAAGGCTCAAAAATCCAAATTGCAATCCCTGTGTAGAAAATATGAGAGGTATGAAATGTTTATTTCAGAAACTATTGAACAATATTTTTCTTGTGTTACTGATCTTGTCAACAAGATGAGGCTATATGAAAAAGATATTTCAAATAGTAACGTCGTGAAAAAGATTCTAAGCACCATGCCTATTAAATTTAACCATGTTATGACTATAATACTAGAGTCACATGATACGGAGACTATGACTATAGCAGAGTTGCAGGGAAGCATTGAAAGTCATGTTAGCAGAATATTAGAGAAAACAAAAAAGACAATAAAAGAAGCCTTAAAAGGCCAGGTGAACTTCAATAAAAATGCAGATGGTAGAGGTCGTGGTTTCAATAATAGAGGAAGAGGAGATTTCAGAGGCAGAGGTAGAGGAAGAGGTTGTGGCAATAATTTTAACCAGGGGAGAGAAAACAATTTCAGAACATTCACTTAAAGAAGAGAGGAAATGATTTTGGGCCTACCAATCGAGGAAGAGACCGAGGTAATCAATATCAAGAGATACGTAATTTTAGTTGTTTTAATTGTGGAAGGTATGGACACAAATCTACTAATTGTAGATCTAAATCTCATAATAACTACCAGGCTAATGTTGCAGAAAATCAGTACCAACATTTTGGTGAGAATTCTAATAATTCAAAAAGTTTATTTCTAGCAAGAAACTCTTTTGTGGAAGATGAAAATATCTAGTATTTGGATTATGGTCGTAGTAATCATATGTTTGGAATAAGGAGTTATTTTCTTCTTTAGATGAAAATGTTCAGTCAACAGTTAAATTTGGAAATAATTCAGAAATTCCTATTTTAGGAAAAGGACGAGTATCTATTAGGCTGAAGGATGGTTCTAAAAGTTTTATCTCTAATATTTTCTATGTTCCTAGTCTTCATCATAATTTACTGAGCATGGAAATTATAGAAGAAAGGTTATAAAATGCAGATTCATCATGATTTCTATACCTTGATAGACAGGAGTGGAAGATTTATTGTAAAGGTAAAGATGTCTTCTAACCTTCTATTCCCACTAAAATTCATCATGAAAAATTTGCTTGCTTGAATTCTGTGATACCTAATGCAAATTGGCTATGGCACACGCGTTTTGGACATTTTCATTTTTTCTGGATTAAATTATCTATCAAGAAAAGAGCTTGTGTCTGGCTTACCTATTGTGAATATTCCTAACAATGTATGTGAGACATGTGAGATGGGAAAAAGGCATAGGGATGTATTTTCAGTTAGAAAGTCCTATAGAGCAAAAACACTGCTGGAAATTATTCATTTAGATCTTTGTAATGTTGAGGTTCCATCCAATGGTGGTAATGGGTATTTTATTACTTTTACTGATGATTTTAGTAGAAAGGCCTGGGTGTATTTTCTAAAGTAGAAATAAGAAGCTTGTGATGTATTTAAATCAATTAAAGCGTTTGTAGAAAAGCAAAGTGGTTGCAGAATTAAAGCATTAATAACAGATAGAGGTCAAGAGTATCTTACATGTACAGCAGTCTTTGAGCAATATGGAATTCAACATTAGGTTACCACCAAATACACGCCTTAATAGAATGGATTAGTAACAAGGAAGAACAAAACTATTATGGACATGGTAAGATGCATGTTAAGATCTAAACAATTGCCTAAAAAATTTTGGGCAGAACCTATTGCTTGTGCAATTTATATTTTAAACAGGTGTCCAATAAAAGGCCTTAATGACAAAACACCTAAGGAAGCTTAGAGCGGAAGGAAACCTTCCATTCGACATCTCAAAATTTTTTGGTGTATTGCTTATACCCATGTACTAGATTAGTTAAGGAAGAAGCTGGATGACAAAAGTGAGAAATGTATTTTTATAGGCTATAGTACAAATTCAAAGGCCTACAAATTACACAATCCAAATACGAAAAAGACGATTATTAGTCGTGATGTACCTTTTAAAGAGGATGGAATATGGATTAGTCTTCAACTTCCCAAAAAAGGCCAATGGTAATTTCAGAAAGCTAATGAAGAAGAAAATACTCAGGCAAATTCAGTATCTCAACCAGAGACATCTAGTAACCCAAAGATGTTGTCAGTTACCAGCCATATTGGAAGATTATGTGATAGGTATTGATAATGATCTATTTGATGAAGAGATTATCAATTTTGCTTTATTTTCATATTGTGAACCATTTAATTATGAGGAGGCATCAAATGACTTGAAATGGAAGAAAGTCATGGATGAAGAAATATTTGCAATTGAAAAGAATGACATATGGGAATTAACAGATTTGCTTGCTGATAAAGAGTCTATAGGAGTAAAGTGGGTATAGAAGACAAAGTATAAGCCTAATGGTGAGATTGATCGGTTCAAAGCTAGACTGGTTGCAAAAGGATATAAGAAAAAACTAGGTATTGATTACTTTAAAGTATTTGCTCCTGCGCGAGATTGGATACTATTCTCATTATTGTCTCTCTCTCAACTCAAAATAACTGGAAATTTTATCAAATGAATGTAAAATCTGCTTTTTTAAATGGAACTTTGGAAGCGGAAGTATATGTTAAGCAACCTATAGAGAGGAAAAGAAGATAAAGTTTACAGGTTAAAAAAAGCACTATATGGATTGAAGCAAGCACCAAGAGCATGGTATAAAAGAACTGATTCATACTTCATGAAGCATGATTTTGAAAGATGTCCTTTTGAGCATATTTTATATGTTAAATTTGTTAAACCTAGTGATATTTTAATTATGTATCTTTATGTTGATGATCTAATTTTTACTAGAAACAACTCAAAGATGATTGGAGAATTTAGGGAGGCTATGGTAAAATCATTTGACATGATAGACTTAGGTCTAATGTCTTATTTTCTTGGAATAGAGGTAATGTAATAGGATGATGGAATTTTTATTTCCCAAAGGAAGTATGTGAATGATATTTTGAAGAAATTTAAGATGGAGAATTCAAAACTAGCTCCCACCCTAGTTGAAGAGAAATTGAAACAACTAAAAGAAGACAAAGGGAGATCTATAAATTCAACTTACTACAACAGTTTAATTGGAAGTCTGAAGTATTTAACTGCAACCAGACTAGATATAGTTTTTAGAGTTAGATTACTTAGCAGATTCATGGAGGAGCCTTGTACCTATCATTTACAAGGAATAAAGAGGATTTTTCAGTATACCAAAGGTACTTTGAATAAAGGAATTTTTTATGCAAATGTCAATTATGTGAATCTTGTAGGTTACACAAATAGTGATGGGTGGAGATATAGAAACAAGAAAAAGCACATCAGGGTATGTTTCTTATCTTAGCAGTGGCATAATATCATGGTCTTCAAAGAAACAACCCGTAGTTGCATTATCTACAGCTGAAGCAGAATATATCGCAGTAACTAGCTATGCTACACAGGCAATATGTCTAAGAAGAATGCTTGAAGTACTATATCAAAAACAAGGTGCTCCAACAGAATTATTCTGTGATAATAAGTTCGCAATAGCACTGTGCAAAAATTCAGTTTTTTATGGGCGATCCAAGCACATAGACATTTGGTTTCACAAAATTCGCAAGCTAGTAACTGAAAAGAAAATAGTGATTAATTATTGTCACACTGAAGAACAAGTTAGAGATATTTTTACTAAACTATTGAAGTCTGAGTTGTTTCACAAACTAAAGAAATTGTTGGGAGTGATAAATTTCTACCAGCTTGATTTAAGAGAGGCAATGTCAACAAATAAATCAAGCTAGCCTTACATGGAAGAAGATAGATAAACGCACTTCATTAAATGATATCCAAAAGCAAGTGGAAGAGACATCAAACATCTTCATTTAATGGAGCCGAAATCATCATGAATTGAAGCAAGTTGTAGCCTTGAAAGGAGATAATTTCTTCCTTAAGTTATCATATGATTGGACCAAAATTTTCATCCAATAGAATAGTTGCTTGTATAAGTAAAACTCTAGATTTTTATTGTTTTTTTTCCTGTAAAAAAGCGTATGAAGCCTTATATGTATCATGTTTGTGTTTCGGGATTATATTATAAACTCTCTTCTTCTCTTATCTCCCTCTCTTTCGTGTGTGTGAGTATTGTGTCTTTTGATATCAAGAAAATAAGATGGTCTTTGGTCGGTCAAAAGCACTAACAGAAACACACCAAAACTATAAGCATCGCTTTGCTCATTAAAATAACCTATTTCCAAGGATTCAAGTGCAATGAATCCAATTGTCCCTGCCAAAACCTCCTCAACATGGGATTCCCCTTCAGGAATAGACACAAAGAGTGAAAAATCATACAGTTTACCTTTGTCAAGTTCATTTAACAACACATTGGAGGGTTCAATATCTCTATAAACAATGGGCCTTTGGAATGCAGTGTGGAGATACACCACCATATTTGCTATGTCCACTGCAATCTTCAACCTTGTTTTTCCATGGCATAGGTTGAAACTGAGCATCTTCTTGGTTGTGAATACGGTCTGCTAGCGTTTATCTCTAGCAGATTCGAAAATCAGAATTAGACAAGTGTTTCTAGGCAATATCCCAATAATTTGATAGCAAGGAGCAAGATCAGATTGAGGAAGAAGCGACACTAATTGGACATGTCTAAGACAAGTCCTAACAAGTAATTGGATGGTAATGGAATGGAGAGAACTAGAATAATG
>JAOQMM010169927.1:0-10305 GCA_027563515.1 Erythroxylum platyclados | reverse complement strand
CTTAAAACTTATAGGTATTTTCAGTCATTTACATGTGAGTGCATGATTTATAGTATAAAGAAATGAAACCCACAAGTTTTATAAAAAAAACCAACAAATTTCTAATACTCTTGTTAAAGTAAATATATGAATTTCAATTAAAATCCCAATTAGTTCCATATAGAAATCTTGTTGTTTGAGAATTATTTGGCTAAATAATAGGGTAAATTATATTTAAAATCTCATTTTTTTATTTTGCAATACCAGAACTACAAAAAATAATAATCAAATGTACAAACTTTTAATTTATTATAAAACAAGCCTACTGTTAATTTTATGGTTAACAATGTTGACGTGACCTATCATATTAGCGTAATCTTTTGACATATTAGTATTCTGATGTGGCAATTATTGATATTTTAAAAACTAAAATCAATTAACTCGTATCCTAAACCTTAATTTGTCTTGTCCCATTTCATTCACTTTCATTATTTTAACATTTTGGCTATGATTGATGTATAACTTTAATCTTCATTTTTTATTTTTTTTTAGGGGAGGAAGAGAGAATCTGATAAAGCACTCCTTAAAATAACTTTTGAATTTTATATGATAAGAGCAAGTATTCAATTTTCTATTGGACATGACAATTCAGTTAGCTTTTAAATGGATTTGGCTGCAAAATTAGGTATGTAGCTTCTATTTTATCTTTATCTATGATTGTTATGCCTTGAAACAAGATAGATCTTTTAAATAGTGCAATTTCTATTTCTATTCTTTTTCTACTTATGATTAAGAGTGAAAATGAGGGTCATCATTTTTTTTTCTTATATAGTGGTTGGGAAATTTGATATTTTAGTTGGTGATATTACTTGTTATTAGGCACATGGGCTCTTGTTAGAAATATACATGCAATATCTTTTTTCAATTAGTTTAGAGCATTAAATTATAAAGCTAATATGAGCAATGTTTTTCTATGTTTATTATAGTATCTCAACCCTCTAATTCCAAGTTGCTTACTTTCTATTTTCTCAACCTAAAATTGTTTTTAGTTACACTCATTATAAATGTTGTTTGAAGTATTAAATTGTTCATTAAAAAGTATCCATGCATAATGTGGCAAAAAAGAGGTAGGCCATCAACAAATCAAGTATCCATATCTAATACTAGGAGTTATCCAACATATCCAATTAGAAGAAATGGAAGATTCAGACAATAAGGATTATATCATCAAACATTGCACCGTCTAATTTTAAAAAGAAAAAGGATAGTGGTGAGTGAATACTAACCTTCATTTGTTAAATATCATCAGATTGTTCAACATCATAACTATTTAAGTTTCTACATGCAGTTTAAGGATGTAAAGTAACATTCGACGAAGTTAAGTTAAGGATGCAACTTAAGTTATTTTATGGTTTAACAATTAAATGTATTTTTCATTCTATTTTTGTGTAATCAAGTTGTGATAATGCATAAATCGTGTTAACATTGTACTTTGTGTTTATGTTTGTAAATGGGTGAAAGTCAATTTTAGATTTTTGAACATCCAATAATAAATGTAGATACAAGTCATACTTCATAAAATATAGCTGTAAATTCAAATACATAAATAAGAATTCAAGTTAGGAGAAGGATCAAAATAACGGTCGAAAATCAATCCTAGGAAAATCACAAAATCTAATAAGTGAATCTACTATATATGGAACTACAAGATAAGGTCCAAAAAAGATCATTATTATGTTCAATCGTAATGATTATCTTATATTTAACATTATGTTTATTGCAATTTGGTTAAAACTTTGAACCATATCTCATGCTCATCCTCATGGTTGTTGTAATTTGAAAGAAAATTTGAACAGTGTTATATTGAAACTTATGTTTATTGCAATTTGGTTGAAGTTATATTGACTATAATTATTATTATATTAATTGTTTCATACTAGTAACCTTTATAATAGTGGATTGGTTCTTTACTGTCTTAATATGTTAGTCATTTTGTACACATTCTTATAAACTTCCAAATTGCTCTCCTAAATTCTACGACCCCATAGGTAAATCTATAGGAACTTATAAGTAATAACCTATTATCTATCACTAAAGTAAAACAAGATGCCTTATTCCAAAACCAAAATGATTTGACACAAGCTCATATGATTTCTAAGAGTTGGCAGAATAGTAGTATGTAATTAATCATAATTCTCTATTTGAATACAAATGTTTCTCTATTATTGATGATGTCTACAACAATAAAAGTATCTATCAATATGATTTAGAGGTATCCACTTAAAAGTAAATGTTCCTTATCCACTTAAAATTAAATGTTCCTTAGTAAAGAAAAATCATAAAGCTCAAAAGAACAAATCATCACCAAAAATTAGTCAAGAACCGAGAGAAACTCATATCTTGTTGAACACAATTGAACAATACTATTCTTATTGAGCATATAATTGAATAAAAATTTTCTCAATAGGTGAAAATATAGGATCAAATGCTTAAAGTTTTAATAGTCAATTCCTTGTACAACATCTAAAATTGTATTAACATTGGGGCTAGGTACATCACAAAATTTATCAAATGCCCAAGATATATAGTCACATGGGACCCACAAAAGACAAAAAAAAAACAAATATTACACTTAATATAAAATTATTCAATGAATTAATAAATGAACTCGCCTCTTGTAAACAATAATGAATCTTGCAAACAAGAGTCTTACCTCAACGCTTAAAAGATGTCTAAAAATTGTTTTTATAGTAATAAATCTTCAAGTCATTTACCAAGACAAAATACCTATAAGTTAACTACAATTTGTATGTTCCTTAGTAAATTATTTGTTAATGTCATCGTTAAAATCATAATTGATTATATTATTACATTGATAAAAATGTTGGCTAATATTTGGCTTCGCATTTGATACTTGTAAATTCATTTTGTAATTATAATAAAGACAAAAACATAAGGAAATTGTCATGAAAAAATTCAAAACACAATAATCACATATATCAAGTACAATCAATATACCCTATAAATGATAATAGAAATGACTAATATTGTTTTAACATTGAACATAATGTCTTCCCACAGTAAAATTGAGAATATACCCTTTCAATTTTTTCCAAAACAATAGTGAACGAAATTCTTTAATCCATTTATGAAAGTTTTAAACTCTTTCAAAGTGAAATATATACTAAACACATAAACAACCCAGGCAAATTGTACTTTTTTTAGCTATATTTCTCTTGATTTTGTTACCCTATCATTAGATGTGAGATAATTAAAAATAGAAAAGAAAACTAGAAGTTCTCTTTTTAGTTCAGATCATGCAATAAACTCATACTTGATTTCATATGGCACAAAGGATCTCTGTTAGCAACAATTCAACTCCTTGAAATAAGATATAGAACTATATTAGTTATGAAAAAAAGAAGAAAAGCAAACTAAGTAATTTGTAGGCCTTATCTAATGACTGATAGCCACCATGATTCCTAACACAAATTAAATAATATTAGAATAAAATAAGAAACAACAGAAAATTACTAATAAGCATCTAGTAAATCTTAAGTAACAAAATGACCAAGTCTACTTTCATTCACGGAGACTAAATCTTTTTTAAGAAAAACATACATCCAGAGATCCAAAAGAGAACTTAGGTTGAGATAATTAGAAAGTAAGCAGCTTGGAGCTGGGGGTTAAGATCATACAATAAATATAGAAAATTTTTTCTTATGTTAGTGTCACAATTTAATGCTTTAAACCAGTCAACAGAAAATATGCATGTAGATTTATAAAGGGCCTACGTACGATCTATAATAGCTTATGTCACCATCTAAAATATCAAATCTCCCCGTTACCATCTAAGTTAAAATGATAAACCCTCACTTGCACTTTTAATCATAAGTAGAAAGAGAATAAAAGATGTGACGTCTAAAGAATCTATCATGTTTCAAGGCGCGTGAGTCATAGATAGAGATAAAATAGAAGTCGAACACAAGCATCGACTAATATGTCACAGCTAATAGAAAACTGTGAAGATGGTCTTGTCATATAACTTTCAATGATTGTTTCGCGGAGTGCTTAACCAGATTCTCTCTTCCTTCCATAAAACAATAAAATCTGAAGATTAAATTTGAATAACAATCGAAGCTGAAATATTTAGAAAATGAAAGTGAATGAAAAGGGACTGAGCATACTAGGGTTTAGGGTGCAGGTTAATTGATGGTTTTGTTTTTATAAAATATTTTAATATATTAATAGTTATCAAGTTATAGTTTTGATCTGTCAAAGGGCCATGCTTACATGGTCAATTACGTCAGTATCATTAATTATAATATTATAAAATTATATAAGGTTTGTGATATATTTTTATAGTTTATCTTAAACAGTATAGAATTAATGGTGGAATAGTATTATAACAAATTAGAAGTTTATAAATTTGATTTCTATTTTCAATAGTTCTTGATAGTGTTATAAAATTAGGTAAATTTTGGGATCTATTTTTATAATTTTCCTTAAAGAATATTGACATAGATCACTTTTGATGACTTACAAATCCCAAATCTATTTTAATACCGTTTTCATCAATTGAAATTTTGGGTTCATTTTGTTTGATGGAAATATGAATTTAATTAAAAAAAGTGACCTCATTCACGATTGTAACATAACTTCATAGTTTTTGTTCTAAACTTTTGAGATCTTACGGAATTAGAGGGCAAAAAATACAGAGAAGTTCACATCCTTTTTGGTTGTGATTCAATGCTACGTAATTGGAGGAAGAAAATTAACAGAGAGGCTAAAGTAATAATATTAATAGGTAAGCTATAAGGTCTCTACAAAACTGGTGCTTAGTTGATAGTGTTATAATATCTAATAGACCATGTTTGAGAGTTCTCAGTAGCTTTTTTTTCTCTTACATGCGAGAAAATATAGATGAGAGAACGTCAATCATGCCCAGTGAGTATTATTTATGACATGAATTCCAATATCAAAATTGATTGGTTTACATATAATGTTTTAGGTGGTTGATCATTCTGTTGGAAGCAGAAGAAAATTGTTTATCTAATCCAAAATTTTCTTGGTTATTTATAATTTCAGTACGAACTAAACCCACAGATTTGCAGTTGCATATGATTTCCGAAAACTATGGAAAACTTTATATGAAATGTGACTTGTAATCTCAAGTCTCCTCAGATCCTTTTATAGGAAACTTGAAGTCACCAATCATGTTGAGAAACCAATCATGATCTAATCTCGGTGCAGTAAAAGATTAAAATTTTATGATTTTTCAATTGAATCTTAATAATTAAACAACTTGAAAAATATGAATCATAAGAATAATTAAATCATACCTGATTCGAATTCCTACTAAAACCTTTTTCTAGGTATCAACCACGAGCTGTCTAAGCGTCCAACCTCTAACAATATCTAGAAAACAAAGAAAAAAACTAAAACTTTTGAGAGAAATAAACAAGAATGCTAGCTCCTTTACGCTTCGTTCCTATAAATAGAAAAAAAACATTAGGGTTTATTCTTTTATTAAAATTAAATATTCCAATTATAATTAAATTTAAACTCTAATTATAATTTAATTTGATTTTAATAAATCAAATATCTCATATTTTATACTTGAAAACTTTACATTTAAGTCCAACTTAATTTATATTTATTTTTCTCTTTTTAAATGTTCTTTATGTGTGACCCATTATGTTCTTAATATGTTGATTATGATTATAAATTCTAATTCTAATATATAATTATAATTATATAAATTAAAACTTTTTTAATTCTTCTTTAATTCTCTAATTAAATAATTTATAATCATAGATCAATATTGAAGTCTATCAATAAGTCATAACCACCCAAATATTAGGAATATAAAAGTAGTTTGACTCAACCTGTCCATATATAGTTATAATGTATAATTCAATCATTTCCTGTCTAATGTTTCAATTGATATAGAGTATGGATAAAGTGTCCACTATTATAAATCTAATTATGTTCATCCTTGCTAATTAGTAATTGATTTATAATTGATATTTGTAAAAACCTTTTTAAATATCAATTCACTTAGGCTAGAGAATTTCTTAAATCATTACTAATCAAGAACCGTCGAACATTCTCTCTAGTGACGAATCCTTTATTGACTTACTCAACTATCCTCATATGGTCATACTACATCTAAGTATTACTAACTGGGCTACCCTAATTAGAATAGGTCATAAGTAGCATCAAAATATAGTATTTCTTACATGAGATACTTTGATAATATTAAGTCTAAGGATGAATTATACAACCATCATAAAGAGGAAATTCACATATGCATAAGTAATATTTAAGTATCTCTACACTTTAATTTATAAGATTAATTACTTTCTTCATAAGAAAAAAATATATCATGTGTTGGTTTTACTGTCTCATCAATATCTCGTCTTGATGAAATTATAATTAGGAAAAATTTAGGAATAATACATAAATGAGAATTGAATATCATAATTATGATCTCATTATAATTTCAATTGCATAGTAATTATTCCGGGGATTTTACCCTTAGTATTAAAATATCAAATGTAATTAACAAAAATGCATAAAGACAAAGAATGTCTTTATTAATTAAAATAGCAACCAACTGATTGGTTATAAGGGCATAAACTAACAATCTCCCACTTGTACTAAAGTTAATCGCCTATTTATCTAATACTATATCCATCCATATGTCGATAATGTCTCTTTTGAAATAATGACTTAGTGAGATGATCTACAAGATTCTCTTGAGTGAGAGCTCACTCTTAGTGCTATATCTTTCCACTCCACTATCTCCCTGGTCAAGTGAAACTTCCTAAGAATATGTTTACACAATTGACAAGACCTCGGATCCTTTGCCTATGCAATGGCTCCATCGTGTCATAGTACAATGATATTGGCTTAGTAATGCTAGGAACAACTCTAGTTCAATGATAAATTTTTTGATCCAATTACTTCCTTTGCCAACTTTGACACAGAAATGTACTCTGTCCCGATCAAAGAATTTGTAATGATTGGTAGTTTGGAAATTTTCCAACTTACTGTGCTCCCATTAAGAGTGAAGATGTACTATAAATATGATCTATTGATAATTAGTATCTGAATAACCTTAAACTCTCAGTTCAACTCTTCTATAAACTAAGAAAGCTTCTTTAGTCATTCTCAGGTACTTTAAGATGTTTTTTTATAGTCATTTAGTGACCATCACCAGGATTAGCTTGAAAACTACTCATTATGCTTAAAGAATAAGAGACATCTGGTCTAGTACGTAGAATCACATACATGATTAATCTAATTCTCGAAGCATATGGAATATAATCCATTTTATCTCTCTCTTATTATGTCTTAAGATGCATACTTTGTAAGAGAGAAATCCCATATGACATTGGTAAGAATCCCCTTTTTGAATTCTCGAAAGGGTAATAATAATGCTAACTAATTCGATTGACTATAATGATGAATATATACAAACAAATTCCCTATTCTGAATAGGTGTCATATCTTAATCAACATATATATTCATCCCCAAGAAACTTAAAACACAAAATTCATAAGTTACTATACCTTTACAATTTAAATGACCATGTTCAAAGCTAAAATAATTCCATTAAATTCTTCCATTGACATATTCACATAATGCACACATAACAGTGCCAACCTAATAAAAAAATAACACAATACAAATGCAAAATTCACAAACAATTGATATGCAAATGCATATACATTCCCACACAAACACATTGTCCTCAATATAAAGAACAAAATAATAAAAATAAAGATAAGTAACAACAAAGAAAAAGTTAGAACAAGAATACTTATTAAGATTGAGGTGGTGGTGTGGGTGATGGAATTTCGAGACATGTTGTGCCATAAAATTCCAGAAATTCACTCCCTACAAAATAAACATAAAAATACCAATAAAAAAAGTTAAATCCTAATTCTATGGTATCCTTCCAAGTAGCACTTGTTTCATGTCATTAGCTTGACATACTCTACCTTCTACCCTCAAGCTGGGTCTACCACATGACTGTTTAGTAGCTTGTAAATAAGCCACATGTTGCAAGATAATTAGGACATAATTAATCAAATTAAGAAGATCAAGTAAGTTTATTAATGCCCTTTTCGATAACAAACTGTTAATAAAATAGGGAATGCTGAAACTCCCTGAATCATCAATCGAATCCAGTAGTTTTTTTCGGTGAGTAGGTGAATTACTTTTCTTCTTTTGCGATCACCTTCATCCACTCTTCTGCTTCCGCTTCTTGAATAGAGACTTCCTTATATTCTTCAACCTTATTACCTCATCTGTTCCTCTTCCTCTTCTTTATCGTTTGAAGATTAAACTATATCAATTCTCATGAATGAGATGCCCTCCTTCAGATTCTTACCTTATTCATATTAAATTCCACTTTTTCATCACTAATCTAAAGGATAAGGTTCCCTTTATGGACATCTGCCAAAGCTCTTCTAATGCTCAAAAACATTCTACTAAGAATTAGTGGACAATTTTGGTACTCTTCAAAGTCTAGCACAATGAAATCCACAAGAATTATAAACTTGTCCACTTGTACAGGCACATCTTCTACCATGCCAAACATTTTCTTTATCCATTGATCCGCCAACTGAATAAGCATAAAAGTTGGCTTCACATCACCTAGCCCCAATTTTTTAAAAATAGACAAAGACATAAGATTAATAATTGCATTCTAAGTCACATAATCATTTAGAAAATTCTAAATTACCAATTACACTGGGTATAGTAAAACTCCCTGGATCTGTTAACTGTGAGGCTATGTGGCTGGTAATTACGGAGTTGCAGTTTTTTGTCATGGAAACCGTTTAATTATCATCCAAAGTCTACTTGTTTGATAATATGTCTTTGAGAAATTTTGCGTACTTGGGTATGCTCTATAAAACTTTCACAAAGGGCAAGGTAATTTGTAATTTCTTCAGCTTTTCCACAATCTTTTAAAAATGTATATCCAATTTGTTCTTCTGAAGTCTTTGTGAGAATGGTATTTTTGGTAGGTAAGGTGAAGGAGGAACATAGGAAGGATCCTAATTCTTATCTTCATCATTTTTCTTCTTCTCTTGGTCTTTTACACGGTAGAGATCAGCTTGTTTTTTTGTTGCTACTGTTAGCTCTTTCTCACTCTTACGTGTGATAGCCTTAAATTGCTTTATTCGATTTACTTTAATATTGTTTGAAAGGCTTCCCACATTTCTCATAGATAATGCATTGAATAACTGGCCTACTTGAACCTCTAGACTCTGAATATAAGAGGCATGATTTTTCACAATTTCTCGAATTGCCCTTCCATCCTTTTCTGGGCTTCTTCCATACTTGTGAACTTGTCCAATTTTGAATCATTTGCTCTAGACTTGTCTTGTTGAAATCCTAATAGACCTTGATTTTTTAATTAAGTTCTTGCAATATTAGATGAAAATAAATTTGGGTCGTAATCTTTTTAACAACTATTGTTCGTAATCTTTTTAACAGGTCGTATGCCGCGTGCACCGGTGGTTATGTAATTCCTTAATAATTGGCATTAAACCTTAGCCTCATGAAGTCCATAAGAGTCCTTTGATGCTCTCATTGGATTCTTTCCTCCTCCATCATTCTTTTTATTGCTTCTTGGCATTTAGTTCTTCGGATTTCTCATTCTTGCTTTGGGATGTCTATATTTGTTGTATCTTTAACTTCCTTTACAATTTTTTATTTTTATTTATTATTTATATTTTTGTTCAAGCACCTATACTCATATAAGAAAATTATCACGCCCTTAAATAAAAGGAATTCAAATCATCCTAATGTTAAAAGTCCTTGACAACGATGCCAAAAACTTGTTGAGAAAGTTTTATATATAATAAAACTCTCAATACCACAAGTATACGGATCATAACTTGTAGTATAAAGGTTATCGTTCTCATGGGGACTATAGAAACCTAAATAATTTGAATCAAACTTTTTCTAAGGTACTAAGAATTTAATTTGAATTAAATTAAATAACTACAATTAAAAAAAGAATTGATAAGTGAGCTACTAATGAAATTGACATTGATTAAAGTTGAAGACTTAGAAACTATTCTGTCCTTGTTTTGTTTCCCTTAATCTTGTTGATTCGATTTATGTTTGATCCAAGATATCCTAAATTATTCATTATTCTCTCTCTTTAGATCTAATCAAGTAACCTTAATAGAATTCGATAGTTATAGATTTGTAATCTCTTGATTCACAAACTACTCATAACTTTATTCAATTAGATTTGAAGCAATCCTATAGATAATTAATTTCAGAATCAAGATCTCTTT
>JAOQMM010169917.1:0-10306 GCA_027563515.1 Erythroxylum platyclados | reverse complement strand
ATTTTGTCTTATCCCCTTTAATGCTCAACTTTATAACATCCAATTAATATCTTACACCTATAACATAGTATTTATACTTTATACATACTTATACATGTACCTATACATGTATGCAAAACATTGGAATGGTCCGATGACACTGGGGTCGGTCTGATCGGATCTCGGTTATGGAAATTTTTCCCCAAAACCTATTTTATTAATTTGAACGTTGCGATTCCATCGAAATGTCTTACAAGGTCATCTGAATCCATTTAATGCACGAAATTATATCAAAACCCTATTTTCTTTACTCTCCCGATTGATCGTTACGTATTAACAGAATTTATCCGATTACACTATTTTCTTAAATCATCAACATATATTCATACTTAGGAAACATTACAACATAATGAGGTTCGGGGTCTTACCTTGAAACTATTTGAGTTTGGGCAATATGCTTTCACTGGGAACACTTTCCGTGTATGTGGATCTGATGAGAGTGTGCTGCTACAATTCTTATGTATCATCTT
This sequence comes from Erythroxylum platyclados, assembly GCA_027563515.1. Classification (NCBI taxonomy): domain Eukaryota; kingdom Viridiplantae; phylum Streptophyta; class Magnoliopsida; order Malpighiales; family Erythroxylaceae; genus Erythroxylum; species Erythroxylum platyclados. The sequence goes on along the minus strand of JAOQMM010169917.1, from coordinate 9,797 downwards.
TAGAAGAGCAAAAGATTTTGACGAAGGTGTATTTTCACCTGCAGCTACTGTCATGAGTGATCTTATTCACAAATATCCTACCTGTTTTCTATTTTTAGATGCAATTGGTCTTCCATTTGCTTTCTTGAATGCCATAATGGATGGCATCTTTTGCTTTACAAAAGTAATAATGTGCATTCCTCAATGTTTCAATGCTTTGTGGTTAAACACAATGGTCTCCAAGCAATGCTTTAAGATGTTTTGTGAAAACATTTACTTCTTGAATATATTTACGTGCCCTTACTGGTGAGATATCAGGAGTCTTGTCTAGTGGACTGGATGAACTCATGCATTATGCTTCTTTATTACGTAGACCTGAAGTGGATATGCTGATTGAGTTTTTAAATACTCTTGCAAAAATTGGATCTAGTATCGATGCTTCTTACACATCTAGTGACATGCCATCATGCTCTATTTCAGTTCCAACAGTAACTGATGCTGAAGGAAAGAGTATGGTTCCATCAGATGAAAGAGAATCTTCCAAGGCTAATAGTTTAATGCAAACTACTGAGCAGCTTTCTGATGCTTCAACAATCAACATTGAGAACGAAGGTTCTGAGATGTCTTTCTAGCTTAGAGTCTCGTTTCAATCTGTTTGTTCTTGATCATCCTATAAATTTAGTTTAGTATAAACAATTTAATTTGGATGCGCTATTGATTGTGAGGAATTTGCTACATACTTCTTTATTGCCACAACAATTTGATGTTGATTTGGTGCGAGAATTTTATTTTAATTTAGATGAGAGAGTGTTGGATGATACAACTATATGCTTTCATATGGTGTATGTGAAGGGGAGACTGATTAAGTTTGATTATGATTCGTTGAATGCATTTTGGGGGTTTATAAATTTAATTAGTCGTATGCGGATGATTTTAATGCAAGTAATAATATGTTGGCTAGTGTTTTGATTGACTGTAAATTATCATTTGGCCTTTTGCTGCTGTACTACGTGCTTACGATTATTCCGATGCACCTACTGTTAATTTTTATACCTCCTTATTCGCTGAGATTGATCGCAATGAAGAAACTCTTAGTCCTGCTTTTTGGCATCTTTTTGTCCCAATAGGGAGAAACATATGATTGGAGAAAATTGGATGATTTGTTTGGATGATTGTTGGTTGTTTTGTAAGCTTGGGATTATTATTTCTTTGGTTATGTGCCATTTGTTTATATGAACTTGACGAAATTGATGTTATGTGAACTTGATGTTATTTGGAAGCTATTTGGAACTCGATGTTCAATAATGTGCAGATTTTGTAGTGATTTTGGTTCCATCTTTGGAAGCTGCATTCCATATGCAATAACGTAAATTTCTGGATTGTTGAGAGGTTGTTTTGTGTGGGAAAAACAACCATTATATGGTGACTTGACAGTTGTATTTTTGGGAACTTTAAGCTATTTTTGGCAGCTGATTTTTTGGGGATCTTATATAGATTAAGCAGCTGCATTTTCTCCAAGGCTGCGTGATTTTTCTGGGCTGTTTAATTAGTGTTTTTTGTGTGAAAACGTCCAACATTTTTTCGTGTGGTTGCAACTCTTTTATTTATGACATTTCAGTAATGAAACGTTTGTTCGTTTATTGAGTTTTCGTGGTTGCTATGCGTGGGATGTTTCAGTGACAATATCGGAGGTTCACAACAGATTTTTTGGTAAACAACTTCCCATACTTTCGTCGATGAAGCTGTATATTAAGGAGAGTTGTTTTCTATCTCAAGTTTTGTCGTTGTTTATGTTTTTATTGTTTCAATCACTTGAGTTGTTCAATTATCATCTTAATTATTAAACATTGATGTGAAAATCCTTTGTTGAGATTAGCACGAGGTGATCATGCTATTGGGAGTGAAATTCTTTCAAGGGGTATAAGAACGAGTGAATAGTGTTAAGAGTTGAGTGGTGCCGACTCAATTAAAGCCTTGTATAAAACTAGTGTTCTTCGGTGAAAGTGATTAAGGAGGTGAGGGCTCCACAAACGTAGGCAAGGTGTGTCGAACTACGTTACCAAATCTCAAGTGTTGATTTGTTTATTTCGCGTTTAATTTTTCTATTTTCGCTTGTGCTGAAAAATTAACAGTTGCTTTATATCAAGCAACCGATATGTACAGTTCAAAGCAACTGCGGCTGAACTAGATTTTTGCGAAACTGCATCCTTTCGAATTTTTCAGAACTTAAATTGAATCAATTAAATTAAATTATATTTATAAATTTGACGTATCTTTACTCTCCATTTATTATTATTTTTAAGTTAATAAAATCAGTAATTTGACATTTAAATTAGTAGATATATCATAAGCAAACTTTACCAATTAAACTATAAATTAAGACCCAACTTGTTCTTTTGCTTTTTATGGTTGGACAGCAATAATAATGATAGAGGCATCTACCTATAAAAGCTTACTTTTTATACATAAAGAAGTTACTTAAGAACATAATGTTAGTGTTTGGTGTTGTTAAGATTAAGCTTTTGGCTTAATGGTTCCTTAATATGGGATGAGAGTCATACATAATCAAGACCCTTATTTATGACGAATTTGTGATATATTAAGTTTATTAATAAATTTATTGTTATGTTTATATGATCTCTTTTTAATTATAAATTATAGTTAATTTTAAAAAATTGGAATAAAATCTACTAGTTAGGAATAAACATGCGTCCCCTAAACCTCCTGTTATAATAGTTAATTTTAAAAAGGGTGTATCGAATAAAATATATATTTCAACTTTTTTATATTAAAATTTTGGTTTGAAAACTATTTTTATTATTGGACATAATTGATGTAAAAATAATTTTTTGTGTAAAATAAGTAAATGATTATTAATTAAAAGCGTTATAATAACATTAGAAATCTAATAAAATGATTTTTTTTCCTTAATTACTTGAATTCAATTAGCAATTTCATCAGTATTTTTTTAATAATGATGGTGAAAGAAATTTAAAAAAAATAAAAGGGAGGCACAAAACCAAAGAAAAAAGGGAAAAAAAACAAAAGGATAATCCAACGGTGATAATTAAAATGTCGGTAATCTAAAGAACATTGGCCCACCCACTCCCAACTACCGCAGATGACATCTAGCCAACATCATCCATCTCTCCACGTGTCGCGCATTCACCACCTTCCCTTCAATAGCAGCTCCGTCACCCTATCTACTTTTCTGCATCCCCCATTCTCTATCTTTCTCTTAACCGTGAAGAAATAGGCAATTTAAGTATTCAACACAATTTCTCCGATCTATCTTCGATTTCAGCAATTCTAGGGCTAGGGTTTCCCATAATTCATAGTCATTTCCTCTTCTTTTTTTTCTCTTTTTTATCTGATTATAATATCCTTTTATTCCTTGGTGATCGATCCGACGGCTTTGTTTTTCTCCCCCTCGTATGATGTTGGTTTCTGTTGGGAATCACAATCTGATAGCTGCCAAATCGATTTCTTGCATCTCCGTTACGTCTTTCTGTAAAATTTTACGGCTTTGTCTACCGATTCGGAGGAGCGATCACGGTTCAATTTAGGTTTATGGTGGATTGATCCAAGATTTGTGTATCGCGTCGCAGTTGTTTGCTTGGTGTACAGATTATTTTATTGGAAATTACTGCTTGCTCGGTTTGGGATAGTGGGTGTAATATGATTATTGAGGAATTAAAAGGGAGTGAGGTGGAGAGAGGCGAGGAGGAGAAATCCTCACGTGTAATTGTTGGGCGTAATTGCGAAGATGACTTTGTCTCGAGCGATGCGAAAAGGGTTTTGATTGGAGCCGGGGCTCGGGCTTTGTTTTACCCGACTTTGATCTATAATGTTGTTAGGAACAAGTTTCAGACCGAGTTTCGCTGGTGGGATCGGGTTCATGAGGTACCATTTGTTTTCGTTTGGGTTTCCAGTTCAATTGTTTGAGCTCCCAATGTATTTGTGAATATATGGCAGCTTTTTGGTGCATATTTTTATGTATAATGGGCTAAAGCTTATTGAAATTCATACTTTTGCAGCTAATATTATTAGGTGCTGTGCCATTTCCTAGTGATGTTCCGCGCTTGAAGAAGCTCGGTGTTCGGGGGGTGATCACACTTAATGAGCCTTATGAGACTTTGGTCTCCACATCTCTCTATCAGGTGAGTGCCTTATAATTGTTTACGCAGTTATCGTATGTGGAAAGGACCAGTGTCATGAGATTGTCTATAGTCATGATGTTTTCCAGCCACTGATGTAATTTGTGTTAGATATCAAACTTGATATCTATCTGTATTTGATTTTTGGTTCTGCATGCGCCAGTGAATGGCATTTCTCATTCAGTTATTGACTATATTTGTTCTGAGATCATCCATCTGTAGATCTGTCAGCTCGTTGCAGCATACTGTTGATTTAATGTTTTTTTAATATTCCAATTTTATTTTGCAATGATCGCAGGCTCATGGCATTGATCACTTGGTAATTCCTACCAGAGACTACTGCTTTGCTCCCTCCTTGAGTGATATAATCCAAGCTGTAGACTTTATTCATAGTAAGCTTTTGAATGATTTGTAAAAACGCATCCAATATTTTGCATTAGATTAGAATGGATTCTTCTTTAGTTCTGATGTTTCTTTTCACTCATTTTTTGAAGAGAATGTATTGCATGGACAAAGTACCTATGTTCATTGTAAAGCCGGTCGGGGACGCAGCACAACCATAGTTCTCTGTTATTTGGTCTGTCCTGAATGGACCTATAATCATTCTAGCATTTTATTTTCATTGTAATGTTTGTCTTACATTGCGGAAAATTTTTCCTTTCTGGATGTAGGTTCATCATAATCGGATGACACCTGATGCTGCATATGATTATGTGAGGTCAATCCGTCCTAGGGTGCTTCTAGCATCTGCTCAGTGGAAGGTAGTCTTTTGGCAAGACGTCTCTATGACGCATGGCAAGACGTCTCTATGACGCATTTGCTGTGACTTGGTGCAAAATGTCCCGCAAAAGCTTTTTTAAATGTCATTTTAGATGTTATTTCTATTCTTATAGGGCCATTGTAGAAAAGTAAACGAACATCTACATTTTTCAAGTAGTAATCTGACTTTTGATAAATTTCTGACGTGGCTGCTTAATTATTTTGACTTGTCACTCTTTGTTTGGAATTACAGGCTGTTCAGGAATACTATCAGCTTAAAGTCAAAACTGGTGACATCTGCATCAAGAAAACTGATTTAGTTATGAGAACTTTGAGGCCACCACCTTTGCAGGATCTTCTGGCCTTTGATGATGGCTCTGTAGTTGTTGTAACAAAAGCAGATCTTGATGGATATGATACGAGCATTGAATCAGATTCTGTGAGAAGTGAGATATGGGCTGATTTGAGTGTTCTCTACCGTGTTCGAGTTGCTGGTCAGGCGGCTATGACTCGATTCTCTTGTCTCTGGCTGCGCTGCCAGACACATCAAAAGAATTTCAGCAAGCAACTAAACAGGAAAAGCAGCTGTTCCGTAGCAGCTGATCACTTGGGAGGTATCAGTGTGGACATCCATGTCTATTGAGGAGAATCACTTGTTTGCATCTAAGGCTGCGAAGCATTTCCATTTACTTTTCTTACCATGTTCCCTTTCTCGTATATAAGAGCGTGAATAATGTTTTGGTGGGGAGGACTCAAAACTTGGGTCTTTTTCACCTGTTGTAAATTGAGTTTGTCTGCGCCTTGAATCAATGAAAAGAGCTTAATCTAATAATAATCATCTCCGTGAAGTTCGTTACTTTATACCGCATACAAGGGTGAGGACAACGGATTTGGGAGCTATTTTTAACCCGAGACAATTTATGGAATGTCTGTTAGTGTTGGTCAGTTTCAAAAGAAACAAAACTAGGAAAACCAATGCAAGAGAAGAAGATTTTAACACGTAAATGAACGTGTACGGTGCATTTATGTTGCTAATGGATTAGCTCCCGTCTGTTATGAAGCCACCCAAAAGGGTTTTGTTACAAATAAAGCCTTCATCTTCCTGTTCTTAACAGCCACTCCCCAAGTAGTGACATGCATTTTAAGGTAAAGCCCGTCATAAATTGAACAATAAGGGATCATGCAAAGCAGATATATATATAGCCAAATTATGCGTTAGACTGAATCGTTTTCCTCGGACAGTCCAATGAGTTCACTGAAAAAACTTTTAACTGATGCTGGCCACTCGTACGATGATAATCCTCCAAGCATCGACTCAGTTGGTTCTTGATCATCAATGTCCGTCACTATCTGCATACTCTGGCTGTTTGGTTTCACCTTACGGGGCATTCTAACATCGCCTCTGTCCTCCCTTTGAGATGATGATGATGATGTTTGATCCATCAAGTAAGGAACAACATGCTTTTTCATGTCACTAGTTGAGATTCCGAGATGTCCTCCTGACACGTTAAGGAAATGAACTCTTCCACCCTCATTTAAAGTTTTGAGACCAATCCAGTCCCCAAGGTAAAGCTTTGTCTGAAAACAATGTGAGAAAACTGATTAAACTCCTGCTTCAACAAAAGCATTTATTATAAACAAAACAAAAACGTAGTTATCCTTTAATACAAAATAATTCAAACCCCTTGACATGGTAACAACAAGTTCTTCATTACAGGGGTTTAGGAAAGTTAAAAAAACTGGGCAGAAAGAATCGGCGATGTCAAATCGTACTTCACGTGAAAATTTTATTTTGTCTTCCATTTGTATTTGAATAGTTAGAAGACTGGTCAAATGGAATAGGAACTGATTTTGGTTCACTTCTTGACAAAGGAAGCATTAAAAGAGCTCTTTATGAACTTTACATCGTTTAACAATCTGTTTCAACCAACCTGTTGAGCTGGTAAGACTGGTTTGAAAGCACCATCTGGATAGTAGCCGAACCAAGCTGTCTCCTTAGGTATCAAAACATTGTCATTCTCAAACTGTTGAAGTTTATAAAGATGGACATGAGGATACATGTTAACTCAGGCTCAAAATTATTAAACAGTGTCAAAAAGATCATGGAAAACATGAAGAGGCTCCTTTGCTCACCATAATTAGAACCAGATTCTGCAAGTTGATGAATCTTTCCTTGTATGTCGAGTTTCTCTGATCAGCAAGTTCGTTATTAAGCTTGGGAAGAAACCTACACTTCTTCAGGTAGTCAGGGATGTCCTGGAAATCAGGAAATGTTTCTGAATGAAGATGACGGGTACTACAGTTACAGTATCTTTCTAAGGATATATAGAGAAGGAAAACTGAACCAATTTTTCCATAGGAAGTTGGATGCAAAGCAAGGTCTTTTCCTCAATATTTTCACTGAACTTTGAATTTTAGAATTATTAACTGGATATTGAATGCTACAATTTGAATATGCTATAAGCAAGAGATCATGCACAAAAACAAGAAAACATAAGATTTTTTTTGCACCTTGCTTTTATAAGGGTGATCAACTTACATTTGGAAGTTTAAGATAGCCACTGGGAGCCAAGTGATCCTGCAATTTCCACAAGTCAAATGCAACTAATAGATATGCTTGCTATGGTCAGAAGAAATGTGAGGAGGCCATGCATACCTGGACATAGGCACTGTATATCTCTGACTTAATCAGGTTGTTTGCAATTATGCAAAAAATACCAGACTGCAAAAGAAAATTTCTTTGAGCAAACCAGCAAGATCAAAAAGAATGTGTTCAAAATTCTCTGCTGAGTAAAAAAAAGTATCTATCTGACTTTGAGATATAACATTTATACAAGCAAAAATGGCCATGATCTCAGTCATAATATAATAATTTCCATCAGTGGACTAACAACAAAGTCGTTGTAATGAAAGCTGTGTCAGAATAAATGAAAATCTCGTAACCAGATCAAACTTCAAGACAAAAGAAATGAATCAGACAAGAAACCAACTGCACCACTGAGTCAATGGTTTCAGAGCAGTTTAGTTTATTAAAACATTGTGATTTCAGAAACTATTACATTACTTCAGAACTTGAAAATTGGGACTCATCAAGAAACTTTGAACTGTCTCCCAATAGGCAAAGATATCACAGAACAAGAGCTATTCTCTGCTGTTCACATCAATAGAGAATGTGCCATCACCAAGCAGTAGCTGAATCCAGGGTCTCTATTGTTCTAGAAATTTTATATGTACGTAGATTATAACAGAAATCTTTGTGATAAATAATGATTTAAAGTCAAGTCAGATAGTACTTACACCACAGAGGGGAACAGAAGCAGTGCCGGCATGAGGTCCTCCTAGAGAAATAAAATTCTTAATCTGTTCAAAACCGAAAAAGGAATTACTTTAATGCTCACAAGCAGACAATCTATTTTCTGAGTGACTTGTCAGGTTTAGAACAATACATGGTAAACAACAACGAACTAGATGAAATACATGCTTGGTGAGACATTAATTGTTACTGGCATTTAACAGGAATGAGATCGAATATCGAATAACCTCCATTGAATAATTTATTCGATATCTGGTCTCATTCCTGCTTAAGGCATCCCAAAACATGATCAACACATGAATTTGCATTTCATATCAAACAGAGTAGTGTAAAGGGTTCTTAGTTCTTACAGGAGGTCCACCATCACAAAATTCCAGCACTCCCCGCCCAATTAAGTTCCCCTGTATGGAAATGGGGTAAACGCAAAAGGAGTCAAGACTGGAAAGTAATAGACTGATTGGTAATCTGCGGTAATCTTTCATCTACGAAAACTTAAAGAATAGTAATTCCTTGCAATCAACCACTATACAGACTGATATGATTAATGTTCTAACTAAAGATAATAGTACAAAACTCTTAAAACAGTGGGTGGTCAAATTTTGTACCCATTAATCAAATAGTCAGAACCACCTGAAATGTATTCACCACCTTGGGCAAGTTGGCAAGCTTGTGAAGTTAAAACTCTCAATTTGATAGTAAATGAAAGTTAAGAGAATAAGAAAAGTAAGATGAAGCTATTATTATTATCAGCAGCCTATTTTTAAGTATGAGGTGCTTTAGGATAAGAGGTAGGGTACTAACTTGAGCTCTAAATCCACATGCAGCCGCAAATGAAACATGAACATGTTCTAATCACAAATTCTCAGGCAACTTCTATACATCTAGTAATTTTTTTGTTCATAAAAACATTGATGAAGTCATGTAGGAAGAAGGGTAGAGCAGCTGGATAGAATTAGGTTTTACAACATATACGAGCAAAACAACCCCAAAAGACTTAAGGATCAGTTATTACCTGGGACCTGTTTCGTCCACCAAAGTTTAGCCAAAGCTATGTTTCGCCACCGAAGTTATGTCAACAGGGTGTTTTGCCTGCCAAAGTTGTGCGAACAGGGTGCTTCGCCCATCGAAGTTGTGCCAAAGGGCTGTTTGGCCCATTGAAGTTATGCCAATGGGACATTTTGACCAACGAAGTTGCACCAACGGGGTGTTTTGCCCATTGAAGTTTTGTCAATGGGCTATTTCACCCACCGAATTTGTGCCAATCGGATGTTTCACACGAAATTGTGCCAACGAGCTGTTTCGACCACCGAAGTTGTGACTATGGGGTATCCCAACAGTATGTTTCTCCCATTAAAGTTGTGCCAATGGGGTGTTTCGCTCACTAAAGTTGTGCCAACAGGCAATTTCGCCCACCGAACTTGTGCTAATGGGGTGTTTGGCCTACTGAAGTTGGGCCAACGGGGTGTTTCGACAACTGAAGTTTTGCCAATGGGGTGTTTTGCCCAACAAATTTGCGGAACATGCATGAATAGTCAAAAAGTAATTGGGTGAAAGGTCTAATTGTTTATCAAAAAGTCTAAGATGATTCC
>JAOQMM010169753.1:0-10317 GCA_027563515.1 Erythroxylum platyclados | reverse complement strand
CATTATAGAGAGAGAAATCCATCACAAACCAAAAAAAAAAAACGAAACTGACGTTATATAGAAAAGGTTTAAAGCAGCGATCTTGATGAAGCTTTAGAGAGATAAAGAGGGGGGAGGGAGTTAAAGAGAAGAAGCGACAATTGTAGTTTGTAGGCTAACCCTAGTTCACTGAATAAGGTTTGTCTCTTTCATAAATGCACAGTCCATACTTTTGTGTTTGTTTTTATTAGTATTGTTGAATGCTGTCTTTTGATTATCGTTTATGAATTGGTGCTGCTTTTTATTACTAATATTTGGGTTCTAAATGGAGAATTATTTTGAGAGTTACATAATTTTTACCTTCTTCTTTGTCCCTTTTTAGGTTGCTAGTTCATAGGTGAGGGGCATTTGGAATTTTTTTAATAGTGTAGGAAATCTTAATTGTTGGGTTTACATGAACGAAAGACTTGTGCTAAGTTACGAGTGTAGTCAAACCAGTGGTCTTACTCTTACTTTAAATTCTGTCATCCTATGCAAACACACACTCAAGTTAATGGGATATAATGTAAACATTGTCCACCAGAGGGTTAAAGCGCTGAAGATGGCTCAACATGTGTTATTTACTTGAAGTGCGGTGAGAGTTGGTACCAAGACGGACTATAGGAAACAATTTTCCTGAGATATTTTTCTGTTTATTTATTTTTTGTTGTAATGAGACTAGTAACAACAAAAAATAAATCTGAATAGTATCACAGCCAAACTATAAGGTAAAAGGTAAGACATTTGTGGCTTTTAGCGACAGACAGCTTCATTTGTAATTAAAGAACTTTCACTTGTAAAGTGAAAAGGAATATAGATATTAACAATATTAAACACGTATTGTGACCTTTTCAAATAGAAACTGAAACAAAACTGAAAAATTCTCATAAGACAAAGAAGTATTAGTCTCAACTTACCACTTGATAAACTACCTATATTTGGAAAGCACACTGCACCATCTCTAAGATAGTTTGGAAGTTGACTAAACGGTATACCCCATATCTTTGACATAAAAGGTATGAGAAGGCATACAAACAATGCCTTGACAAAGAAAACAAACAACAAAATTAGCATTACATTGTTTTTGGAATAATAACACAAACTTTTACATGATAAGATTCCAAAATTTTGTAACTGCACTGAAGTATACCTACTTGGAAAGTAGATCCGTAGGAGTTTACAACAAATAGATCTATCGAACCACCCTGTGGTACAAGGATAATTACCACATCAGATTTCCTTAAGCATAAATTCCATGAGAAAAAACAAGAAGCAAACTAAAGTTGGTGAATTTCACCTTTATCATCAGACAAACAATAAAATTTTATTTGGGAGCTTCGAAACTATAGGTCACGTCCATTCTTTTTCTATTTTATATTTCTGGGGTCATTATAAAAACTGAAAGACTATATCTATTTAAGAATATAAATGGTTTTAGCCACAACAAGTGCAGTGAAATGCCATTTTTCTGCTGCTATAAAAGAACTCTTAGATCCTTTATGGTAATACATCATAGGTCCAGAACAATATACCTTTAACTGTTGGCCAGACTTTAGGAATATAATTTCCTGAAAACAACAACTTGATCCATCAATATAGAACCTATATATTAAGCTCAAAAAATCTTGTGAAAAATTGTAGAGATTACTAACTTTAAGCATTGTATCAGCAGCTTCCAAGAAAAAAGAAAATATCATCAAAAGACTCCAAAATATTCTAGCTTCCTTCAACGAATGATTAGAAGTGGATCCACTGTAAAAAACAAGTAGGTTCTCATGGTTAGGTGCATCTAATGATGTTACAAGAGGAAAGGATAACTAACTAAAGTTTTTAATTTACTAATAACTGTCAATCAAGTCTGGATGGGAAATGGTTTGAATCTATCAAAATTTTCTACTCTTAGACAACAAATATTCAAGTATAGAAACAAATATCATCCATCCTGTCACAGCAGCAACAAAATATTAGCCTACAAATTGAAACTGCTGCTTCTTCTCTTTAACTCTCTCTCCCCCTCTCTATCTCTCTAAAGCTTTGTCGAGATCGTTGCTTTAAACCTTTCGTATACGATATCAGTTTCTTTTTCTTTTTTGTGTGTGATGAATTTCTCTCTCTATAATCCTTCTTTCTTTATGGGAAAATACCCAACACCAAATATGAATAAATAATGGAGAGTGAGGAAAGGGTTTCTTTGAAGTTTTTTGTTATACCTTTTCTCTGTCAACAAGAAAATAAAGAATGAAATTAATCTTTGAAATTTTTATCACGTCATTAGTATACGTTTCAGAGAGAAAAAATGGATCCTGCCATATAAGACATTTCATTCAGACTTAACAGCGCGTGTATAACATTGCCAGATTTTCATCCAAAATAGCCTAATATTGAGCAGATTTGATAACATTTAGATCTTAATTGAGCAGGTTAAAATGTTTGGTCCTAAATTGATCAAACTCAAAAACGATTAGCCCCAAATTGGGCATTTAGCCCTCTTAGAGTAGTTTACTTGAAGACCAGACATCCTTCTAAACATCTTGAGAGCTTTTATAAGGGTAGTCATAGATGTGGGATCTACTTTGGAAGGTAATATGAGATCATCAATAAAGCATAGATTTGATATTTTTAACTTTCCACATTTAGAGTGATATTTGAAACCCTTGGTTCTTTCTATGACCTTTTAGGGAAGTCTGTTGAAAACTTCCACCACCAGACTAAATAGATAAGGTGAAATGAGGTCAACTTCGTGAATTCCTTTACAGCTTTTAAAGGAGTTAATGGGCTAGCCATTAACAAGGATACTATAGCAAGGTAAAGTGATACATTGATTGATCTATTGGATTAATGTCCTTGGAAAGTTCATGGTAGACAGAATGTTGAAAATAAAATCTCAATCCACACTATCATAAGCCCTTTTAAGGTCAATCTTAATGCAACAATTAGATCTACTTCTCTTCTTTGAATAAGCTCTAATCAAGTCCTGGAGAATCAGAATATTGTCACCAATAATCCTGACAGGGATATAAGCATCTTGAGATGCTCTAATATGATTTGGAAGGATCTCAATCTATGAGTTAACATTTTGGAGACCAATTTGTAAATAGAATTACAACATGAGATGGGGCAAAAATCCGAGAATTGTTTGAGCTCACCACTCTTAGGAACAAGTGTAATGAAAGCCTTATTCATCTTTGTCAGTAGGAAGCCATTATTGAAAAATTCCAAACAACATTTGACACCATATTCCTTATAAGAAGCTAGGACTTTAGGAAAAAAAATCGCATTAAAACCATCAGGTCCAGGAGCTTTGTGAGGGTGAAGAGATTTCAAGGTTTCATCAATCTCTTGAATGGTGACACGTTGACACAGAAATTCAGCTTCCTGACGAGAGAGACTTTACTGTAAGATTTGCTTAAGTAGAGAGGCAGTGGAGTGAGCTTCAGAGGGTTTGTTCATCAGATCAGAGAAGTAGTTATAAGCTACATCTATCAATTCAGATTGAGAATTCAACTAGATGTTATTGAACTCAAGTGAGACAATTTTGGTTTTAGCTCTTCTAAAGACGATAGCCCTGTGGAATAAAGAGGTGTTCCTGTCACCACTCCTCAACCACTCCATTCTAGATCTCTGCTTTATAAGAGAATAATCATATTGAAGAGCTTTGGAAAAATTATGCAAGGAAAATTTCTCTATTTCCTGTAGCTAAGTGGAATTGGGATTATTGTAAAGATGCTGTCGAATATTCTCCAAATCCTTCCTAACTGTGTTTACTAGATAGTGAGTATTACCTATATTATCTTTGAACAAGTGCTTCATCTCCATTTTGATGAGGTGCAACTTCATGGTATAAATGTATTGCTTAGCTCCATAGATCCTTACTCTTAAAGCTTTCCAAATGCCATCTTCAAAGTCTGCTAGATCAACCAGAAAATGATTAAATCTAAATGGCTTTTTGCAATTAGCTACAGTAGTTTGGGTGAATGCTGGTGGATGATCTGGCATATTACTGCATGAATAAGTAGAGAAACAATTAGGGAAGTCCACCATCCAATGAGAGTTTGAAAGACTTCGATCCAACTTTTTCCTAATGAAACTAATTCCAGATTGCTTATTACTCTAAGTAAAAAAGTTAACCTTGCTGAGATGTTAATTAGTTATGTTGCCTCAATACAATTTCTCAATTATGTTTAAGCAGCTATCAAGTGATGTTTTTCTCTTCTATATATACTCTTGAGTCTTCTAGGATTTTGTCTAGGGTGCTTTTTTCACATGTATATCTTCCAAAAATAGCCCTAAAATGTCAAAAGTATAAAAAAAAACTTGTGTCCTAGAAAACATCTTACACGATCGTGCATGGGACTACTCCAACCCTCTAGCATGATCGTGCCAAAGGATTCCAACTTGTTGCTTCCTTATACACGATCATGCATTGCCAGAGACTTCCAACCTCATGGATGATCGTGCTAGAAACTTCCGACCTGCTGCTTCCTTGTTCACGTTTGTGCATGGCCATACACAATTGTGCCAGACTTATTTCTCCATCTTTTTCTTCATCTTTTCTTCACTTTTTCCTGTCTTAGCTCATCACTAAACACATCAAACAATCCTTGAAATATATAATTAAATCAAACTCTTGTCTTAAACAACAATTAAACAAACAAAACACATAAAAATACTAATAAGAACATAAATCTAAGTCCTAAAAACATGATTATCATTTAAGAAAACACTAAACACACAATCTAACACCTAAAAAACACATTATGATTCACACTTATCACTAGCAATCTTTACTAATGAGAACTCCATATAGGTCATGCTTTTTCCCAATTTGACAAAGCTTAGTAGTGAACAACAAGGAAGGTAAGTCTCTTTTTAGTAAAACCTTATCAGAATGCTTAACCATTTCTCCCATAATAACAATCTTCCAATGAGCGTTTTTAGAATTTGAAGACATTTAGACTGAATAAATGATCTATCTTAGAACTTTCCAACGGTATATGTCATGTTAATTTTTAAAGTACCATAGATATGGTCTTTATATTGGGATCCATGATATGCTCTAATTCTCGATAGACGACTCTCCTAATTTACCTCTTTTTCCTCTCTCAACGTGGCTCACCTCTTCTCTAACCAACTTAACCTTCTATTGATATCCCTTTTTGCATTCCAGAAATTTAACCTCTTAAAGGGAAAAATTATCCTTTTTTATAAAATTTTCATACAACCAAGTTTATGCAAATTAAATATAATAAATAAAATTCTGAATTAAGAGAATTGATTATAAATAAATAAATATTTTATAAATTATGCTTAAAATTGATTACTACACTTATTGATTTGTGAGTATTCATTTTTTGTGTATTTGGTAGTTCATATTATCACTATTTAACGATGACTTCTATAAATAAATTAAAATTTCTAAATTTACTCGTATAAGTTTTTAGAATATGAAGTTTGATGTATGTTCAATTAAAGTGATTCTGACTCAATTGTAATGATAATAATATAAGCTATTAATATAAGTGTTAGTATAAGTAAAAAACTTAAAAATCAAGCATAAAGGTAATAAAATTATATAAACAAATGGAAATCGTAGAAAGTAAATATTAAACGTTTATGTGGATGAAGAATAGATTTGATTGGTATGGAAGCAATCAAATTTAAGCATTCGTGCTTTCCTTTGTTTTATTGTAAGCAAGTTAAGTATTAGTACTTCACCTTAGCTAACCCTTTGGAAAACATAGCTTCTAAACTAGAAAGCACGCAGTCAGTATAAAAGTATTAACTAAAGATTGATTTTTAACACATATAAAGTCATTACCTATCTAATTAGATAGAAAATAGGAAATTTTAATAAAAAAGAACTAAAAGATCCTAAACAAAAAAAGAGTTAAAAATCACTTGTAAAATAAAGAAGGTTTTAGGTATCTTTTTTCTATTATATAATCGGTTATTAGAATTTGAAAATGTTTTGCAAATAAAAAAAGGTATAAATTGAAAATTATATAAAAATGTAAAGATAAAATATATAATTGATTGCTTAAGAATTTAGAAAAAATAAATATAAGATTTTAAATTTGTTAAATGAATTTTGATTTAGAATAAACATTATCATTATCCAGTTGAAGTTCTGCTAAGCGCGAAATCTAAGAAATTTAGAATAAACAGTTAAAGAAAAAGATGGAATTCTGATGAAGAAAAATTTTCTTGACTTTAAAAAATATTTTTGCAAAAATAATCAATATTTTTATTTTTATTTATAAGTGATCTTGGTCTTGAAACTATGCTTGGGCTAAAAGACGGGCGTTAACAAATCTAAATCTAGAAGACACGTCAACCCTAAACAATATTCAACAAACCACATTGAATCCGTCATGAAGTAAAACTAAAATAAGACAAGTTCATTACCTTATTTATAATTGCAAACAAAGAATTAAGAATTTATGATTTTTGAAATCAGGTTATCACTGAAGATGAGATAAAACGACATGCAAAACAGCAAGACCACCATGATGTTGATTGTTGAAAGCCCAAACAAAATATTAATCAAAACTTGTGAGAAGAACCACATATATGTAATGGCAGTCAACCATTTAAAAGAAAATACTGCATAAAAATAAAAAGCAAGGAGAAGTTAAGCATGGATACCTTAGTACTCTATGCTTTTTTTTGTCCTTCTCTTAATTCATTGCTCGTGAACCTCATCTAGCTGGATTTTATACTCTTACTCCTCCTTTTTTTTTCTAGCACCCAAGAAAAGAAAACAAGAGATATAAATCACGCATATCTAAATCAGGAGATAAGTGTAGATGAAATCTTTTAGCATAGAGTTGGAACTGGATTATGGGCACAAAAAATCTCATACAAAAAGGTAACTTATTGTTCAGAGGACAGTAAAAGGAGCACTAATCAAACTCCTACATATTCTCGAAAAGCGAATCCCGTTTGAAAATTTTGGACTCTATTTTTAAAAAAGGGAAATTTTGAATAGAATTTAAAATTTTGGGAATTTTTACTAAAATTTTGAGTATATAGCTAATTTTTGTTGGAAAATTAGAGTCAAATTCACAGTAGAAGACAAATCAAAATTTTTGTTTGATTTTTTAAAAGTTAAGACCAATTTAATTTCTAAAATTTAATTAATGCAAAAAATATAATAAAATATAAATCATAAATTTGAAACTTATTATAAAGCATGATTATTTTCCTACTATTGTCTGTAAATCGTTTTCTGAAATAGGTCTATTGTCATCATTGCAGCTGCATAAGTATTCGACTTCTAGCAGTATCTACACAAATATGTTGAGATAACTGTAAAAGTAATATAGAGAGGGGTAACCAAATAGTGATAAATCCTTTAAAGCTTATTTCTATTTGTAATAGTACTTGGATCTTTTGGTAATTTAGTTAAATTTTAATTTTTATTATAAATAATTATAGGTAAATATCAATTGGGCATAAATAAGATCTAATATCTAATATTATTCCTTATTTATCAAATATCCTATATTTGATTTTAAAATTTCACAAATTTTACACTAAAATATAACTTGATTAAATTATTTTTTTTCTCTTATCAACCGTTCTTTACATGTGTTCCATTATGTTCTTAAATATGTTGGTAATGAATATAAATTATTATTCTCAGAATTAGATAAATAAAACTCATTTAGTTTATCTTTAATTGTCTAACTAAATAATTGATGTCCATAACCCAATATTAGCATCTTGCAACGTATTATGACTATCTATGTATTAAGAATATCAAAATGGTATTGACTAACATTTTTGCACATGATTTTTTTTAATACAATTCAATCTTTTATTATGAAATATTCTAATTAGATATGGAGAATATAATTAATGTCTATTTTTTGTAAGTCCAATGATATTTTATTTCTTTACAATTAATAAATGATTCTATTAATGACATTTATAAATTATTTTCAAAATATCATGCCATCTTATGAAGAATTTTCTATATTAATACTAATCGAAAAGATAAGAACATTCTTACTGATCAATTTAGGATGATGAATCAATTACAACAATATAGTTCACGTTATCCAATGACTACTGAGCTATCTTACACTAGGATAGATTGTTATCAATAGTATCGAAACTTAGCAATCACTAGGATAGATTGTTATCAGTAGTATACTTCAAAGATTTCAAGTTAAATGATCTTTTATATAATCATCACAATGAGAATTTACATAGATATACAAGTATTATTTCAAATGGAATTCTCATATCAGGTCAGTTCAATGAACTTGTTCTCTAACAAGGACACATATACTTATTTAAATATCTCTGTAATTTACTCTATGAAATCGACTACTTTTTTTATAAAGAAAAAACATAATGTATGTTATTCTTTACACTCTATTGGTATCCAATTTTAATATAACAACAACTAGGAACAATCTAGGAATAATATATAAATATAATATGAATCTCATAATTATAATATTATCATAATTTTATTTTTCTCTTGTATTTAGCCTAAACATTTAAATATGTTATACTTACCTCTTAGTGATTTAACCTATACATTTTATTATTATTATTATTTATTTTATTATTTTTTGTTGATGTTGATGTGTTGATGTTGTTATTAATTTTTTCTTGTAATGACTTGTTTGATTTTTTTTTACTCTGTCTATCTTTAGTGTATTCTTTAGTTTATTACTTATTTATTTATATTTTAATAATATTATTATTATTATTTCGTGTTGATCATTCAGAAATAGCCCCTCTACTAGTTAGGGATAAGACTGAATACTATTAAACATCCTTATACCTAGTATATTAGTAATATTTTTACCAGATTGTTGTCGTCGTCATAATTTCATTTACATTGTACATTCATCCTTTGAACTTTATCTTATACGTCAGTTAATTAAAAAAAATATAAGATAAAGAATTCATTTAATAATTATGTCACAAGAATTACAATCAACCAAATGTTTGTAGGACATAACTAATATTCTCTCACTTGTATTGATCCAATCGTTTAAATATCTTATATCATATGTTGCTAGCATATTAGTTTAGCTAGAGAATTTTAAAAGATTTTTATAGCAAGTATTTACTTAAATCTTACAACTTTCATCTTAATTATATGATTAAGAAAAACTGTCTAAATAGATAATTAAATCTTTTATGAGACCTTAACTCGTTTCAGAAGCCCGATAACTCTAATGTTATACAGTACGTTAATATTAGAATAATGCATGAAATTATACTGAGTTCAATATTATAAACCAAATAGTTTATATTTTAACGTGATTTTTCTGAGCGTCATATTAGTATTTTTGTAGAGTGGTTGAGTAATCTGAGCTCATCCACCCTTAACCAAGATCTTAAGTTTGATTATTGGAAATAGAGTCGCTTTAAATAACTCGTGAGGAGAGCTTGTCGCTCATAGGGGTCCTACCTTGCTCGAACCGGATTTGTCGGGGCCTGTTGGCTCCAGATACGGAGAGTGATCCAAAAAAAAAAAAGGGACATATTTTGTTTCATATCTTATTTCAGCCTCTAAAAGGAAAACGAAATGAATCGAAGAAGATTTGAGTCAATCCGGAGAAATCTTGGAAAACTTTAAGAGGAGGACTCAAAATATGGTATATTTAAATTTTGTTATATATGCATTGCATGAAAACAAGACCCGTAGCCATTTCAGCACAAAAAGTATGCCTTCAGTCTCATAAATGCTGACCTAATTTAGATCACTAGTCGAATCCCATGCCAGGGATTTTACATGATTTATTAGAAACCAGTTGATAAAATCTGGTGACCATAAATAACGAAGTTTACGCCAAAATTGTGGAGACCATTACACACAGAAAGAACACCATTGACGTTCAACAATAACTTAATTCACATTAGTAGAGTAGCTCTTCAAAGACAGGATCTATAGATTGTCCCCACTTCCCATTGTACAACTCTAAGAGTCTCTCAGCTGGTGTTACACCTGACATGTGAATATCAACTTCAATTAAGAAAACGGAGTGAAAGTGAAATCCAGAGTATTAGAATGTTGGCGGACACGCTTCAACGAGTATGTTGACATCAAAATACACATTTAAAGTCTTGCAGTTAATGCATAACTCTAGAAATTACCCTCGAGAAATGACCGTATTTCCGATATTTGGAGCCAACTAAGGTTTTCTAACTTACCTACACCTCCAGATCAAATGGCTTACTCTGATTTTTATATATAAAATTCTTAGTCTAGTTCGCCACAAGACATTCCCCGAAAGGGGGCTAGCCTATGTGATGTGGAAGAAAGAGGGTTTG
>JAOQMM010169732.1:0-10318 GCA_027563515.1 Erythroxylum platyclados | reverse complement strand
CTTGTACATATGAGTTTGTCTCCTTGACTACCAATATAATTGGTCCTAAAAGACCTTTCACTAAGGAAAAATCATTAACTTTTGTAGCATAATTTTTTGGACCATATGTTTAAAGAAAGAATAAATAGAATAGTTGCAAATAAAATTCAAACTTTTCTTAATAATGGAGGATATTTGATCATGTGTCATTTGAGTTACGAATAAATTATCTAAGGCTAAAAATAAGTATGGAACTTACAGTACATACTTAATAAAAATTATTCACAGTAAAATTAGTGGACTTTAGTCTCTTACTTTTTATGGTAATAAAATTTTTAACTTCATTTTAATTTTTTTCATTATAAGTACATCTATTTGATAGACGAAAATTTTGATGCTATTGAAAAATTTAAAATCTTCAAAAGTGAGTTTGAGAAATAAATAAGATTAATTATTAATATTATGATAACTAATTATATTGGTAAATATTGTGGCAATCATAAATATAATGTGCAACATATTAAATTATTTAGCAAATATTTATAAAACTATGAGATTGATGATTATATGATATTCCTTAAAGAGGTTGAGTATGATCTTAGGAATTTAACTGAATCAATTACACAGACTAATGTTGTAACAAGTCCTAAAGCTACTATATGATTAATTATTATAAATGATGTAATAAAGCCTATGAGTGATAATAAAATTTGAAACTTCTTGAAATTCTCAAATGTGGCTAGCATATAGGCTAAAAATAGATATTTAAGGTCAATAAAAACTTTCCAAGGTATGATTGAGATATTTAAAATTGGATAAGTAGTTAGGGGATTCAAACAAAAAATATATGTTGTAATGAGATGTTTAGACCAATTTTGACTAAGGATTCTTTTAAAGCCATTATGGATCGCTCAATATAACCTAAAGCTACATTAGATAGAAGTGAAGATGACTTCCTAAATGGTAATCTAGATTAGAAGGTTTACATGGTTCAACTTAAAGAATATATAAAAAGTGACAAAGGAGCATGTGATGTGAAAATTGAAATAATCAAATTATGGTCTTAAGTATTTATTAGACACTTAACTGCAAGTGTACATATTGTAATAAGTGATACAATTATGAATGATATAGTTTTCACAATAAGGATGTCAATAATCAAAATTTATTGATTACTTAACCAAAATGGTTATTAAATTAATTTATAAATTGATTAAAATAATTATGTTACTAAAGTAGCTAAAATCAAAAGTAGCAAAATTTAAAAGAAAATTTAATGAAATCAGCAACATAAAGCTTAGATTTTGTCAATTGAACTCCTATATTGCTCCGTCAGGCGTTCAACCATTGCGGAAAATTCCCCATTGCTACCTCCCATAGGAGTTTGGGTCGTGTCTCAGTCCTGTTCTATTAAATAAATCAATTCTAAATTATATGAAATTCTATTACAAGACAAATCACATGTATTTGACCAAATTTTATTATTACTTTTATGATTATAAATATTAAAATGAACCTATTTCTAAAAAAATATTAAAATAAACCCATTAAATTATAGTAAAATATACATTCAATTTATGAACATTTTGAAATCATATGTCATATAAAATATTATTTTATTATCTTGATACACCTATCTTATATTTATTATTATATTGCTAGTATTACACTTCCACTAAGAGTCCATCGTGAAATATGTTAAATCATGTAAAGGGTGATCCATCTTTTAAAGCATTAAGCACAAAAAAAAATCAACATACAAGTATCATCATAGATTATATGATGATCAAAAGATTATATCTAAACTCCAAATTAAAGAACTTAATATTTCACTGAAATAAAAGAAAAAGAAGCCATCTTTATTTTATTGATCTCAAATATGATAAGAACAATCTAACTATTACTTAAAAGCATCAAATAACAAATAATGATTGATAATTAATGCTAATAAAATGATATATTTTCCTACTGAGAAAAGCCCCTGCTTCTTTCTAATTTCGTCACCCTCGAGCATGCTCCACTTGCACCCTCCTTCACTGATCTAGTTCTCAACTTCTTCTCTTCTGCTTTCATTTCTCATCTACTCTCTGTAGCTTCTTCTTTAGACTCATTCATGTTTTCTGCTCCTTACTTTTTTGTACTTCTCTGCTATAATTACTGCTTTGTTTCTTTTCATAGTAATGTCTGAAACCACTTCCTTTCTACCCCTCACCATACTTACTTTTGCCAAACTCTCCTCTACCACACTAAATCCTTCTATTGTAATCTCAACTCCCTCATCCTTTAATCTTACTTCCCCTCACCCTTCTGCTGATTTCACTTGGAAATCATGGACACAAGTTGTAGGAGACTCTAGCTCTCTATCAAAACTATTCTTTGTCCCTATAGCAATTTGTCTAAATCTCCTATTATAGCTCCAACCATGGAAACCTTGAAAGCTAGAGCTGAAATATGGAATGTCACCCTCATTGGCTTCTTTCCAGATAAACGTGTGGCATATCCTTTCGTTAAAGCCTAAACTAGTTATAACTGGAAATACTTAGGCTTTAAAAAGCTACTCATAAATGACTAAGACATTTTCTTTTTCAGATTCTATGATAGATTATCTACCAAGAAAGTTTTGGAACTTAGCTTATGGCATGTCCAAAATAAACCTTTTATTCTTCGAAATTGGTCTCTTAAACTCAACATTGAAGATATCAAACTGTCAAATATTCCCATTTGGATGTGTATCTATGGGATACCACTTGAATATTGGACCATTGCAGTCCTGAATCATTTTGTGAGCTATGTTGGTAGGCCTTTCTTTCTAGACTAAGCTACAACAAAAGTGAGTAGAATAAATTTTGCGAGAGTATGTATAGCTGTTGATTCCATAAAACATCTTTCTTAGGAAATCCCCATACTCAAGCTAGATGAGAACTTTCAGGCAATTGAGGATATTGTCAAAGTCATATATACACGTAAACCTACCATAGCAAACACGAAAACATGGAAGTCTTTTGAAAAAATATTCAAATCAGGATATTTATAGGATCTTTTAGGAGAAAACATCTATTTTAGCTCCATGAAACAATTTATCTAAGGAAGATGCAACTATAGATGTCTCTCGATCTGAAGTTCTAGTTTCTAACAAAACTACTACTCCTCTAAGTCCTCAAATAAGCTTGCCTTCCTTTTTAGAAACAACTTCAATCACAAACAAGCATGAAAGTATCAGTAAACATCTACTAAATAACCCCAATCCTAAGACCCTAAACCAAAAAGATCCTTCCACCACATAAAATACTTCAACCCCATAAAAAGCTCCCCTTTTGCTTTATAAAGACGTAATAAATAAAAAATAAGACTATCAACATGTAACTAGAAGGAAATTAAAAAAGAAAAAGAGATCCTTAAATCAAGGTCCAACCTTATGAATTTTGTTGTTTGGAACACCAAGAGTCTTAATTCCCTTAAAAAAAACTCATACTGAAGAACTTTTTGTTGTAAAATAGTCTATGGTTCTAGGCATTCTTGAGTTCAGAATCAAAGAACCAAACTAACAGCTTCAAAACTTTTTACCTAAATACTGGAAGCTATTACACAACTATAAAGTTCATATGAATGGTAGAATCCTATTCCTATGTAATAAAGCAAAAATATCCATACTGGAATCCATGGTGACTGACAACTCATTCATGTGAAGGTGTACATCAAAGAGCTCAACCAACATGCTTATATCTTCACTTTTTATGCTCTTAACTATCCTTTTCAGAAAAATTCTCTGTGGAACAAACTTAGAGAAATTGCAATCACCCTCAAAGGTATAACCTTTTATACGTCACTTATATAGAGTTATGAAATAGCAGTAGAGATTTAGATTCATTAATTAAAGGATTGAACCATATTATTAAGGTGCTTTAATGGTCATACACAATAACCATATAAACATGTTAAGAAGGCTAAACCAAAATAGGATCACAAATATAAGTCTTTATTTTACCTAGTAAAACAAAAGACTAGTTAGTTATAACTTAGAAAATTTCTAATAATCTCTCACTTATTTGAAAATTACTTCATTAGGTTGAAATAAAAACATAATAAATCTGTACACATTTTTTAAAATTATCTCAAAATAAAGAATTCAATTAAATAAATCATCGATATTAGACCATGATAGTTAATACGTTGTAATCAACATATAATTGTTTATGATCACAAGAATAAACTACTTGCTAACTAAACTCTTTACTATAGTACTAACATTCTATAATTTACATCAGTGACTTGTAAAATTGTAAATCACGCATAATCATATTAGTTAGGTCTTAAAAAATACTCATGATCCCTAAAAGAGACCAGTAAGCTTATATAGAGACTAACCACTAAAAGATGGTCCGCTCCATAAAGAACCATTAATCTTAAAGATCAATCATGAAATATACCATCTTTTTTCATAAAGAATTCATGATATATCTTGAGATAAAAAGAATCACAAATAAAAAATATACAATACGATAATGTTATGTAACATAATTGTCATGAATTTCCATTATATCAAAATTATTGGAAATCGGGCCAAGATCAAATCCCAGCGGAATAATTACGAAAGTTTTTTATAATTTGATTTCTTGAAAATCAAGATCACTTCTGTAAAATGATTAACACATAAATCATAATAAAGCATGAATCTTAATTCGTACCTTATTCCGAAGTTTGATCATATTCTTATCGTATCCCTCAAATCATTTTTGGAATTGATTCATCTTAACTACCATAGCCACACAAGTGTCCGGCCTTTAATAGTATCCACAATACAGGTTGAGAGAACTCTATAACTCTTACAAAGAGGATTAAGCAAGAAGTGCTAGTTTCATTAGAGTTTAAGCCTATCTATAATAAGTCTTGGACATTTCAGTAATTTAATTGAAATTAAATTCTAATTTCAATTAAATTTTAATTAGAATTATAAATAATTCTAATTAAATATCAATTATGTCCAAATAAGATCCAATATCTCATATTGATCCTTATTTATTAAATATTTTATATTTAATCATAAAATTTCTCAAACTTTACTGTCAAGTCTAAATTGATTAAAATATCTTTGCTCTCTTCAACTCATTCTTTATGTGAGACCCATTAGGTTCCCAAATATATTGACAATGATTATAAATTATAATTCTAATTCATAAATAGAATTAGATAAATTAAAATTCCTTTTAATTTATCTTTAATTCTCTAATTAATTGTAACAGCCCAGCAACTGCCTGCTACAAGTATTGTCCGCTTTGGCTACGGGTTGGGCTCAGCCCGGTACTCCCCGTCCGTTTTGCCCCGCCTAGCAGGCGCGCTTGTAGGGGAGAGGGAGTGTTCACCCTTATAAGGCATGCCTCGCTCCAACTCCCAGCCGATGTGGGATTTGACAATAAGCGCACCTGCTAGGCAGGGCAAAACCGTGAGGGACGGGGAGTACCGAGCTAGGCCCAACCCGTAGCCAAAGCGGACAATACTTGTAGCGGGCGGTTGCTGGGCTGTTACATCATCACTCCATCGAAGTGCATCTTTCTTAAGGAAATTAGTCAAAGGGGAAGCTATCTTGCTGTAATCTTTGACAATCATCAGTAACAATAAGTTAGCCCAAAAATTTCTCTCAGCTCCTTCAAGTTTGTTAGAATAGGCCATCGTTCTATGGTTCTAACCTTATCGAGATCAACAGAAACTCCCTTGGTAATAATGTGGCCTACATACTCAATAAAATTCTGATAGAAATAACACTTCTTTAAGTTAGCAAATAATGGATTAGTCTTCAAAATAGTCAATGCATCTTTTAAACAGTGTTAGTGTTGGTCGAGCAATGCGTTGTAGATCAGAATGTCATCAAAAAATATCAATATGCCCTTCCTCAACATTGTTTTAAACAATGTGTTTATGATTGATTGAAATGTAACCGGAGCGTTCGTTAATCTGAAGTGTATAACCAAGAATTCATAGTGCCCTTCATGGGTCCTGAAAGTTGTCTTTGGCACATCTTTAGCTTTTACGCTAATCGCGATAGCCAAATTTCAAATCCAATTTTGAAAATAAATGAGCTCCTTGTAGCTTGTCAAACAACTCGTCCATGGTAGGAATTAGGAATCAAACTAGGATAGTGGCCCTGTTCAGTGCTCAGTAATAAACATAGAACCTCCAACTTCTATCTTTTTTCAGACTAAGAGTACGGGCCTTGAAAATAGACTAACGTTGGGTTGGATAATTCCAGCAGCTAGAATTTCCCTGCTAAATTTTCGATTTCATCCGTCTAAGCATGGGGATGCTGGTAAGGTCGAACATTAATTGGAGCAATCCTTGGTTTGAGATTGATCTCATGACTATTTTCTCTCTAAGGTGGGAGTTCATTCGACCACTTAAACACTCCTTTAAACTCCTCGATCAACTGCTGTATTTCCTTTGGGACCTATCCTTCTTCTCCTTTTACTGCCATCATTTAGTAACCTAGTTCTACCAACAATTCCTGCCCCTGTTGTTGCAATGTTTTGATAATCACCTTTAATGAAATTACAGACTTGATTAAACTAGGGTCCCCTTGAAGAGTCATTATTTTCTTCTTAATTGGCATTCTTATGGTCAGGTTGAGCCAATTAGAAATAATGTGTCTCATTGAAAATAACCATTTGAACCCCATAATGATATCAAAACTCCTAATGTCAAATGATAAAAAATCCTCAATCACCATTACATCCTAGATTTTTAACATAACTCTTTTGCAAATTCTCTTTCCTGGGACCAACACCCCCATTACCAAAGCTACACCATAGCTTGCTATTTCGGTTACTGGTATGCCCAATTTGTGCACCAAATCATCACTGATGAAATGATGTATCGCCCTATAATCGATAAGGACCATTACATTTGTTCCTTGCGCCTCTCCTTTAAGCTTCATTGAATATGCAAATGTGAGCCCAATAACTAAATAGATGACCAAGACATTCAATTCTTGGTTCTCGCATCGATGACCAATATGATACTTTTTTAACATTTAAAACATTAGCCTTTCTCCCTTCTTGATTGAATTTTAGCAACTATCATCTTTTTATATACTGATTAGGTGTTTTTTAGGTCGATTCTGGTAGCATTTGGTGGTGGGTTTAGAGCATAAGGAGTTATTTGGTTGCAACCAGTCGTCCAAGCAGTATATCGGTTTAGGTCGAAGGTGTAAGTTGGATTAGAGAGTGTTTTCTTCAAGGTTCTACTATTTTCTGCTTCATAGGCTAAATGCATAACAAGGTTCCATCCTCTCAGCAGACTCCATCACATCCAAAAGCCCATACATTCCATCTTTATTAGCTCACTCTTGATTCTTTCCTCTAATTCGTTAATAAAAACAGCCACTAGGGTGTCTTCGTCTAGCAGCTTCAGCAGAACAGTCAGCGTTTCAAAATCTTTATGATACTGGACAACTATTGATGTTTGTAGAAGTGACAGGAGCCTCTACTGTAAGGACCACTTCTGTTTTGCCAAAAAGCATCACAGAATTTGGTTCTTTAGCTCTTACTATGTCAAATAAGGATGACGATTCTCCTCCCACTATAGCCAAGCTAGTGTTGTACCTAGAAGACACACTCTTGCTGCCTCTAACTTCTTAGCTTCAGTCAACTTGCTTACTACGAAGTACCTTTCGACTTGGAAAGCCCATAAGGTTAGATCATTATCTCCATAAAAAATCGACATCTCTAGCTTTTTATCATATTGGTTGTGACACATGGACGAATGAGTTGCTATCCGTTTTGTCACTTGAATCCTTTCCCTTTCTAAAGTCCCTGCTGGCATTGCCCCCTAGCTCTACTTGACTCCACTACACTCTTTCATGTCGGCATACAACTTTTAATGAGGACACTTAACACTTCTTCCATTTTTTAGTTTAGAAACGATACTATGGTACCTAAGTTTGAAAAATGGGCTTCTATGATGATTATTTTCTCCTCCATATTCTCCACTCTTGATTCCACTCTGATTACTGGCATTCCACAAGATTCCATAATTGGCTCTGATACCAAAGTGATAAGAACTTCTACAGATGGATGTCAATGGAAGAGGAAATAGAGAAATAGAAAAATGAACCTAGGTAACGAATGTTAGTATTTAGGATTTTATTGATAAGGGAAATGGATATCGAATGACTACATGTCACATTCGAGAGGTGACCAACTCTCTCACTTTCACAACCTAACAAATTATCCACACCCCTTCCTACCTCACACATGGCCCTATTATACCCAACATACTTGACAGAGAATCCTAACAACCTAAAAACCTCGCTTGTATCAGTTGGTTGTTCTTTCTTCTTTCTCTTTTCATATTGTATACAAATAGGAGGCTTAACAAAATTGGAATATATTGCCTTTACTTTAATTCTATAATATCAAATACTCTAGTTCATTAAAAATAAACATAAAAGGATCCTCACTTCTTGGTCCATGCATTCCAATTCTACAAACTAACCCTAAATAGAAAAGAAATAGCTAAAATAATATACAAACATGTACTTTATCGTTGAAAAACA
This sequence comes from Erythroxylum platyclados, assembly GCA_027563515.1. Lineage (NCBI taxonomy): Eukaryota > Viridiplantae > Streptophyta > Magnoliopsida > Malpighiales > Erythroxylaceae > Erythroxylum > Erythroxylum platyclados. The sequence continues at coordinate 1,794 of JAOQMM010169732.1, read as the reverse complement.
ATGCAAGTGTCTTCAAAGCCAAAACAAGAGCTTGCTCAGACATAGAAGGAATTTTAGAACAAATAGAACAAACAGTTTCAACCCCAATATCTTGTACTCTAATTGCAATGTTTCTAGACCTTTTAGCACTATATAGTCTTAGAACCTTGCAATTTCATTCAAATCACCCTTTCCAATTCCATCTTTTGAACTAGTTTCAAGTTCCTTCAATATATCTAAAATTTATAAGAATGGATTATCTCCCTATGAATGCCCATCACAATCACTGTAACTGTCAGAAGAATCAAAATTCAAAATTTACTAAATTGCAGCAAGTAAAGAAGAGAAAAAAAGGAAAATGTAACGAAAGTTGTTTTACAATTTTATATTTTAACTAGTATAATGAATACCGTTCCGTACTGGTCGAAAAACAGAATGGTACCAATAGTTATAGTAGCGTGAGTACCAGCTAATACCGGGTGTTTTCGCTTGGTACCGGTCGTATACTGGCTGGTATCGTAAGTTTCATAAATTTGAGGGATTGATTAGCAAAAATGGAAAATTTGTCCCTAACCTCCCTAAACCCAACACCCATTGCTTCATTTCATCTCTCATTTCTCATTTTGGTTTCTCTCTCTCACTCTCCTCCTCTGTTCTCTCTCACATCACATGACACACTCTTCATTCTCTCTCTTTTGTTCTCCTCTCCTCCATGCCACCACTGCACCAATAGCCCTCCTCCACCGAAACCACGTCACCGTCGAATAGCTTCAGCACTCCTCCATGCCACTCCACTCTCCTCCTGCCACCATCGTCCAACGTTGCTGCCACCATCGCATCTGGAATCGCCAGATCTAAAAATTTTCTAGATCCAAACCCGTCCTAATCCAAAAATTGGAAGCAATACATTGTGAATTTTTTAGGTGTGTTTTCAATTGATTTTTTTCTGCTTAACTGCATTTGTGATTATGAATGGGTTGGAAGTTAGAAGTTGGAATTAAATTTTGAATTGGATTTTTGATTTGTGTTGGGTTGGATACTGGATTGGAGTTGAATGAAATGATGCACGGTTTTGTTTTGGTTTATAACTAATTTGATTAATTGGTTGTGGTTTGGTTAATATGGGATTTATCTTAAGTTTTTGGATGATTGAAATGCACGACATGCATGAATTTAAAGTTAGAAAGTTTAAAGTTTGAACTTAAATTAAAACTGAGAATGTAAAGACTTTAAAGTAAATAATTAATTGACATATTCTTAAAATTAGTGTAATGTTATTTGGTTATTAGGTAAATAATTAATTGAGTATAAAATAATGCCATTGTAATTGTATAGTAAATTAGCAAAAAAGGTAAAATCTAATCAATTATATTTCTGGCCAAAATTTTTTTAAAATATCTCTAAGTTTTCATGATATCAAAGACTTTATCAAATCTCATTTTTGTTTTGTCTTTTGTCTTTTTTCCATCTCAATATCTAATAGTCTTTGCATATTTAAGTTTCTTTTTCTTATTATTCCGTTTTTATCTCATCTGTAGTACCTTGGCATCATGTATTTGGATAAGTGTGAAAGTTTCTTAGTTCATCTTAATGAAAAAAATTACTCAACTCATGCGTTCCATTTCAAGATATTTATTAAAGGCAAGGATTTATGAAGATATGTTGATGGCAATAATCCTATTCCTGAAAAAACAAGAATAAAGATGAACATGCCAAGTGAAGTTAAGGATGTTCAAGTATCGACGTATAGTGTTATGCTTTATAGTCTTGAAGGTTCAAAGATTTAAGATGATGACTCAACGAATCCGAAAATTC
>JAOQMM010169372.1:0-10347 GCA_027563515.1 Erythroxylum platyclados | reverse complement strand
GACCGAATGCGCCGAGACGAAATCGAGCGAGATGCTGACGTCGGCCTCTCGCGTCGGGGCGTGACGGAGGGCGTCGGTCGCGACGATCCCGCCGAAGGCGACGACGTCCTCGGCGGATAGAGATCCGCCCGTGGCCAGGATGTCGTAGCTCAGAACGACCTCGCCGGGGCGCGGGAAAGCGGCGGACGTCAGACGGACCGAGGGAGGCGAAGTTCGGGTCATGGAATCTTCCATCGCCCCCTCTACGCTCAGCCGTAGGTCCGCACAGCGTTGAGCGCCGCCTGCCCCGTGACGGTCGCGATCTGTTCCGACGATCGACGATCGACCGGCCCCGAGATGTAGTTGTTCACGACGACGCTGACGCCCCCACCTCGAGCGTTCGATTTCGGCTGCACGTATCCGGACTGACTCGGCATCAGTAGCTCGGTACCATGCCCGGCCTCGTTCACCCGGTAGAGGTGGCCCGCCTCGACGTATCCGCCGCTCGCGCGTCCGAAGATCTTCCCGCCGAGCAGACCGCCCAGAGGGCCGAGGAACGCTCCGAAGGAGCCGAGCTTCCCGAGCAGTCCGCCCAGGAGGCCGCCGCCGCCCGAGCCGCCGAGGAGGCCGAGCAGGGAGAAGAGGCTCGGAAGGGGATCCATGCCGGGGAGCCTCATGCCGCGCTCTCCCGTCGCGATGGAGGACATCCCGACGCCGCCGAGATCGGAGGCGGCGAACCCTGAGGCTCCAGCGGGTTTCGACGACTCGGTCTTCTTCGCCTCCTCCTTCGACCTCACCCCGATCTTCCCGATCGCACCGCCGATGATGCGGTCGATCTGGGCGTCGATCACCGCGGTTCCAAGCCGGTTGATGAAGCCATTGACCAGCCCGCCGAGCGAGGAGAAGAAGTTGGGGAAGTCGGCGCGGACGAGCTCGCCGAGAGACTTCCGGAAGTCGTCGCCGATCCCCTGCGCCGCCGAGCGGAAGGTCTCCCGCAGACGCTCCACGCCCGAGATCTGCGCCGAGAACTCCAGGTACCTCTTCGCGCGTTCGCTCCCGACTGCGAGGCCGTCCATCGCGGCCTTCGCCGTGTTCAGTGCCGTCCCCATTGCGCTCCCGCCCGCCTTGATCGCGGAGAGTTGCGCGAACGAAGCGGCGAGCTCCTTGCGCCGCCGCGCGGTCTCGATCTCGATCCCGTTGCCGCTGAGGCGCGCCTGGAGATCGACCATCGCCTCCCGGTAGCGGTTCTCGGCCGCGAGCCCGGAGAGGGTCGCCCTCCCCGCCGTCTCGCGCTGTTGGGAGGAGACGGCCGCGTCCCTCTCTCGGGCGGCGATCGCGTCGAGTTGCTCGGCCTGGGATCTCAGGGCGGCGTAGCCGAGCCACCCGACCTTCACCCCCTTCTCCTTCAGGTCGGCGCTCAGCTTCTCGACGTTGGTCATCGAGCGGGCACCGACGAGGGCTTGGGCGTTCTCCTTGTAGGTCGAGCGGACGAACTCGTTCGCCACCTTCGTCCTCTCGCGCCCAGCTTCGGTGAGCCGGTTCGTTGCCTCGGTGCGCGCGTTGAGCCCGTCGATCTCCTTCCGCGCGTTCGCCTCCTCCTCGACCGCCGCCCGGTTCTTCTGGTCGGTGAGGGCCGAAAACGCCTTCCCGAACCGCTCGAAGGAGATCGTGTCGAGCGGGTCCTCCTTCCCTCCGTTCAGGGCCTTGGCGCGCTCGCGGGCGAGATCCGCCATCGCGCTTTTGTGTGCCGTGGCGAGCTTCACCGCACGCTCCTGCGCGTCGGAGAGGGTGACGAGCCGCCGCGTCGCCGCCTGCTCCTCGGGCGAGAGCCGCTTGAAGCTCGCGAGACTGATCCCGAGGGCGTCCGCGTAGCGCTTGCGTCCGTCGGTGAGACCCGCTAGGGTCTCCTTCATGCGAGCGAGGCCCTCGCCGTACGCCTTCTGGCGCTCCTCCTCGGGAGTGAGCTGGCGTGCGAGGCCTTCGATTCCGCCACCCGACGCCTGGAACCCCGTGAGGCGCGACTTCGGGAGCCGCAGGAGCTGCGCGTCCGCGCCGATCGGGCGGAGCCGGTTGTCCTTGCCGCCCGAGGAGTCGCGCATCATCCTGTTCCCGGTGGCGACGCCGACGTGCCAGCCCTTCCCCTGGGCGTCCTTCATCGCGCCGTATTTGGCTCCGTAGTAATAGACCAGATCCCCAGGGCGAGCGACCTGCGCCGCGCTCTGGTTCTTCCCCGGCTTCACCTGACGAGCACCTACGGCAAGGAAGCGATTCACGAGGGCCTTGGCCCCCGCCTCGATCTTTCCGCCCTGGTCCGTCACGCCCTTCGTGAACCGGGCGACGAGGCGAGAGGCGAACGTGGCGCAGCTCGCGGAACCAGCGGGGGTGTCGATGCCCTTCGCCATCCCGGAGATGACGTCGCCGGTGAGGAGGGGAAGGTCGCTCTTGAGGGTGCGGGAGGCGTGGGGCTTCTTGGCGGGCATCCAATTGGAGAGGTCCACTACAGAAGGCGAAGTATCTGTAGCTGACGTAGATGCGACAGACGGTTTCTTTCGAGGAGGCAGGCCTTGCAAAGCGCGACCTGAGGCGGAAAACTTCGCCGAGTCTCCAGCGTCGTACGCCGCGTTCTGCTTACGCCGCCATTCGAAGTACTGGGCGGACATCGCTCGCGTTTGTGCTGAATCGAGCATAGTTCCCAGAGCAGAGCCGATCCCGCTCTTCACCCCATTGCCGGTGATCTTGCCCATCGCTTTGTAGAAGGCGGGGAGATCCGTCTTGTACAAACGCACGAGACTGTCTGTAAGCGCTTTACGCGGAAGTGCATTGGGATCGCCCAAGGTAGTCGGGGCGAGCGCCATAGCCGTCACTCCCCCCACCTTTATCGCCCCCGACGCGGCTAGACCCGAAACCACGGAGACTCCGCCCGAACCTGCTGCCGCACCGCCCCCTAAGCCTGGAGCGCTCCCCTGTATAGTCTTCGCGTCGCGTGCGGCTTCACCCACCTTCTGCCAACCTTTAATCGTCTCGGCTACCCATTTTCCGAACCTGACCCCGCCTGAGATCACGGTAGCAATGCTCCTGCCGACTTCGTAGATCGCCCCTGCCGCTTTAAAGACTGGCCCGCCGACCGCACCAAGGATCGCAAACTTAGCGATCATCTCTCTGGTGCCGGGGCTGAGATCATGAAAGGCCTTGGCCGCCCACTCAATCCCCTTGGTGACTTCCGGGAGAAGCTCCTTCACGAGCGGGAGTCCAGCCTTAACGACCTCTCCGAACGAGCGCGAGATGTCCGGCCCCATCTTCTTCAGCTCGGGGATGATCGCCTTGCCGAGCGTCCCGGCCTGGTTGCGCATCTCGTCGGTGAAGTTCTGCCAGTCGTCCGTCGAGGTCGCCTGCCCGCGCTTGAGGCGACCCATCTCCGCGATCACTCCGTCGACGAACTGGCTCATCGAGAGCTTGCCCGCCTCCATCGCCTTCTGGATCGTCTCGCCGCTGCTCGTGCCGAACGCGTTCTTGAGGACGTTCTTGAACATCGCCGAGCGCTCGATGATGACGTTGAGGTTCTCCGCCGTCACCTTCCCGAGCGAGACGATCTGCGTGAACTGCCGCCCGATCTCGGCGACGTTGCTCGCGTCCCCGCCCCCGAGCGCGTTGAGGTTGCCGAACTCGGCGACCGCCTTGCGCGCCTTGTCCGCGGACATCCCGAGCGTCTGGAACTGCGCTGACATCCGGTAGACCTCCAGCTGTCCGAGCCCGGGGAGCTTGGCCGTCTCGTTGAGCTTCGCGATCTCCGCTGTGGCGAGCTTGGCGCTCCCCATGACGTTGGTGAGCATCATCTGGGCGTTCTCGACCTCCGCCGCCGCCTTCACCGCCCACGCGCCGAGACCGAGAGCGGGAGCCGTGAAGCCGAGCGAGAGCGCGTTGCCGAGCTTGCCTGCGCCTTCCCCTAAAGCTTTGGCTTTGTCGCTCGCGAACTTCGCGAACGTCGCCCGCGCCGCGCGGCCCGCATCCTCGTGCGCCCGTTTCTCGCGCAGAGCGCCGACCTCGACAGCCTTCGCCGCCTCGTCTGCCGAACGCTTGGCCGCGTCGGACGCCTCGCGACGCGCGCGGATAGCGGTGGAGAGGCCGTCCTGAGCGGATTTCGCCTCGCGCTCCTTGGCTTTCACCACGGCATCGGCAGCCTTCTGCGCCGACTTGCTCGCGCCCTCGGAAGCAACCTTCGCTGCTTCCTCGCGCGCCTTCTCGACCGCTTTACTGGTCGCCTCATAACGCCTGGAAGCCGCAACCTGCTTCTGCTCCAGGATCTCGGCCAAGCGTCCCTGTTCGTTGGCGGAGCGCTTCGCCTCCTCGACCATCTTGCGGGCGGACTCGATCGCCTGACGTTCAACGATGCGAAAACCTTTTTGAGCACCGGACACCATGCCGGACGCATCAATGCCCAATCGGGCGTAAATCTGGCCTACTTCGGGCATATCGCCCGCTACGATGGCCGGGGTTACTGGCGGATGACGGGGGGCATCGCGACGATCGGTGTGGCGAGGAAAGCGACGAACGAGGCAAGGGTCACAAGAGCGAGAAAGATCGCACCGTTGCGGTTGAACGGTTCGCGAGCGGCAAGCCCGCGATCCCAACGGCTTTCAGCAGATGCAGGCCAGACGAGTGCGAGAACGATCCAAATGGGTGCAAACGCGAGGATCAATAGCCAGAGATAGCTAACGTCTCGCCCCTTGGCTTTTAGCAGGGAGATCCCGTAGATGCTGCCGCCGAACGTGAAGAGGATTGCGAGCGCTTGGAAGGTCTCGGAGCTGATGTACGTGCGCGTGGAGAGACAGTACGCGAGGAAAACGAAAACTGCCATGCCGAGGAGTGCGCCGACGATCCAAGACGAGTTCGTGTCGGCACCAGATGTCTGTGCTCCACCCTGGCAAGTGAGATGGTTGGCGAAATCGTCCGGCGTCGCGCCGCTGTCGTAACCGGCTCGAAATGCCGATGGATCGCTCACAGCATCGAAGCCACGAAGCCGAAGGGCTTGCAACCATTGATCGTACGTCAGCGGCGTCTCACCATCCATAGCGCTGGAATTCTACTGCCGGACGAGTCTGTCGAATGGGGAGGAGGCCGCGCGCCAGGGCGTCAGCCGCTCCGAGGTCGTCAGACAGGCGCTCGTGGCGCGCGGGATCTTACCGGGGGCGGGGTAAGACCGCCTTTCGTTACCTTGAATGGCGCGTCGGGCGATCCGTTTCCAGGTCCGGTCTGGGTACCTCGACCCATCCGTATCGACTGAAGTGCCGCGCGAAGATGGCGTATCGGAACCTGAGAGGCTCTTTGGCGTAGACCCTCGAATAGCCGGTGTGGTCTTCGGTCGAGAACAATCCTTGCGTCATGATGTGCGCTACGCCGACATGGATCTTGAGAGCCTCCGGCGCAATCATGAGCGCGACGAACTGACCGATCTCCTCCTCGTCGCTACGCACGAAGACCGTCTTTGCATTCTGGGGCAGGATTTGGAGACGGTCGACCTTCTCCACAGCGACGGCGACGTCCTCTGCCATCACGACGCCGGTGTTCTGTATCATGATGCCGATCGATGCCTCCAGAGTGCCGCCATAAGCGATGTCGTTGTCTCTGGAGAACCCGGATGGGTTGTACTTAACGTCCGTGACATGGGTGGAGATTGCTAAACGAGGTAGGGAGCCGGAGCGAACGAACGCCCGGACGGCCGAGTCCGCCATCACGGGTGAGGTGCCGCTCGAACGCAGATAGTAGATCTGCTTCCCCGAGGCGGCGCAGCGGTGCGGTTTGACCTTGCCGTCAGGAATATAGGTGATCACATACCCGCTCTCGTCGTCGAGTTCGGGATCAAGGATCGGGAGATGCTCGACACCGTCGAGTGGAGGCTCAACCATCCCGGCGCTGATCCTGCCGAGCGCCGCGCTGAACTCGGCGGCGCGGGGAATCGGTACAGGGGTCTCCGCGCGATCGTTCGAATCCTCGATCCCCCACACCAAGACGCCTCCGCCCGAGTTGGCGAAGGCGCTGAGAGCCTGCCCCAGAACCGCTTTCGTCTCGTCGGTCACTTTGTTAGAACCGACGCGCTTACCATCCCCTTTTCGATTGGCACCGTTGGTCTTGAAGTCAATGAGGAAAGACTCCTGCTCTTTATCCTCCACACACCTCCGGATACGATCGAGTCCCTGAGACTTAAATTCTTCGAACAGGCGGCGAGCAGCTTCGGGCATCTCTTATCTTACCGACCAGAACGTCTGACACCTCGCTTCAAAAATCCAGCCGCCTCGGGTTGTGCGTCAGTCGCCCTTGGTGCGGTAGACCCTGCTGGAGGCGCGAGATCTGACGGACCCCTGGGATGGATGCAGGTAAGAGTTTGTAGGAGGTGGCTTGCTCTATGCCCAGCTTCTACGAAGGTGACATGCGGATCGATGATGCGCTAGTTTTCTCGAACGCATCTGGCTCTCTTCTTGGAGCTCTCAGCCACGAAACGTTCAGAGACGCCTTCGAAGCTTATCACCGCAGTATGCTGAATGTGAGAACTCTTGCCGGGTTTCCTATTGAGCTAGCCTATAACTGCTCTATGCTGGGGCGAGCTACTGCGGACTCTCCACTTACTTCAGGGGATGGTGTTGCCGATGTGCAAGCGAATGACCCCGTGCTATATAAAGCCTTTCAAGCGCGAGTCACCGGGCGTACATGCGGGCTCATCGTGCGGAGCAGAGTGCCAAGGCGCTAGAGCGTTACCGCAACAATCCCGCATCCGCAAAGGAGGCAGCAGCACGGAGGCGTGCGGCAAAGCTTTCTGGATCGTTGCCGGAGCGCATTCCTGCGGCCGAAATCGAGGATTTGTACGAGCTGGCTGAAGGCAAGTGCTTCTACTGCCAAACCAATGTCGGCACACGGTTCGACATAGACCATTACGTGCCGCTCATCAGAGGCGGCGAGCACGAGCCCAATAATCTACGCATCGCCTGCGTTGCCTGCAACCGAAGCAAGAGGTCGAAGATGCCCGAGGACTTCATCGCGATGTTGCCAGAGTTGCTGAGGGAGCGGTCGAGGCGCTGAAGCCCAAAAGAGCCCCTCACCAGTAGCATCAGCCGCTCCCCGGCGATCGTGAGGCCGGAGGGGCTCGATCAACCCATTGAGGACGGCTCAAGGCTTGTACGTGAGGGTGACGCGGTACTCCCACGAACAGAGACAATCCTGAGCCGCCCGCGACTTGCCGAGCTTGCCTCGGCATCGGTCGCGCGTCTGCCCTTGCGTCTCGTCGTTGGCGAGCATCGTACGGATGAGACTCCTGACCGTCGATGCGGGTGTTGCGGCTCCGCCTGATCCGTTGGTGCACGAAGGACGATCGCAACCCAGATCGTCGGGCACGGTTCGATACCGGAGCGTCCTGGTCGGTTCGTCCGGTTCCCCGAGATCCTTGGCCGTCATTTGGATGAGGCAGGTGGCGACGCGCTCCACTCCCGAGAGGCCCTTGAGAACGTCGCTGACCATCACCCGAGTATGTGCGAAGATCACTCATGGCTACACCGAGACGCCAAGTGTTTCGGTGTAGCGCGGCAGACACTCACACTAACTGGGCGGATTAGCCAACGTGATCGTGTCGCGAATCGTCTCCTGCTAGGAACGTGGTCAGATCGAATACGCCGTCTGTGCTGAAGAGCGTGCGCCAGAACCGCTCTCGATCCAATAGACCCGCCTCTCCAAGTCGGTATATCTCGTACAGATCCTCCCCTCGCAGGACACCGACCTGGAACATTTGTGCTTTTCGGCGATAACTGTCAGAGAAGGGTGTGGCGCGTTCGCTTACAGGATCGTTGATAGACGAGGAGCCGATATACACCCCCTTGTATATCGTCTCACGATTGAGGATGCCGCGGTTCTTCCAGACACTTAACTGATTCAAGCCATGCTCATCGAAGTTCTTGTTTCGAGTGCTCTTAATTTCGAGCACACCCTTGAGTTCATCATCGCCAACAGCTACAGTGATCCAACCGTCCTCGTGCTCTTCCTCTTCAGGAACCTCCACATCGGCACCCAATCTCCGCAGCACCTCGTGTACGACTCGTTCCAAAGCTTTGCCACTCTCGTAGAGCAGGCGTAGAGGTAATCGAGCCTCTGTTCGTCGATCGGCGAGAGCGGCGTTCCGCTCTTGCAGTAACGCGGCTTCTGCATCAAGATCAGATTGATCTGACTCAATCTGATCTTGATGGGGTGCAAGAAACCCTGAGAGCCATTCCGGCTCATCTTCGGGTTCATCCTCCCTCCATATATCAAGAACTTTCTCTGCAAGGCGTTTAGAGCCATAGCCGGGATCAGGAAGGAATACTAACGTTCCGTTGTGCTTTACTGGCAGAGAGTACTGTACTTGGATAGGAGAGGTGATTATCAATCCGAATGCGATCGGTCGCCCACTCGCATTACAAGCCAGATTTACTGGTTGTAGAAACAAGGGATCTTTGGGATCACCATGATCGTCAAGAAACCCACGAGAATGGAAATCCTTGAGGGCAAATCGCCACTCCTTCATCGGCTTCAAAAACTCCTCGAACTCAGGGAGTTCTTTCACATATCTGATCTGAGTTCCGCCATCTAGATCCCAGTCGAATTGTAGCGGCAGTAGCGTGATGAAGGGGCTACTGGCCGTGGTAGGCGGCTCGGTAGAGCCGAAGAGTGTGAGTGTCGGATCTCCCACGAAGACGAGCCGTCCGTGATTGAAGAGCAATTCCAGCAACTTTTCGTGCCGGAAACATCGCCCAAATGCGGGCCAATCGACAATCGCTTGTTGCTCTCGCGTCTGGACCGCGCTCAGGTTGATGAAAACGCGGTCGTAATCGGCGATGTTGTAGTCAGCCTTCTGACCCCATTCGCACCAACGTAACTGGCCGTATCCATTCAGCTTCTGGCGCTCGAAACCGATGAGCAGAGTCCGCATGGCATGATTATGCGCCCCTCGCGAAGACGATCAGTTGCGCAGTCACGGTGGAGTAGCCGTCCACGGATCGCCATCACGCCTTTAGATCTGTTGAGGTGCTTGGGTCGTAGCGGGCCTCGTGCCGAAAGTCGCGCAACTCCTCCAGAAGCCCCGCCGGGCCACGATCGATGCCGGGGGCGTCCCGATCGCCGTCTCGTACAACGCCGCGAGCATCTCCGTCAACGACTACCGCCGCCTCGTACGGCTCGCCGAGGACGAGGACCAGGGCGCGATCGAAGCGGGGGACGACATGGCGACGATCCTCTCTCACGCGCTCGTCTCCTGGGATCTGGAGGACGACGCGGGACCGGTCGGGACCGACGCGGAGAGCCTGCGGGATCTCTCCCCCGCGCTCCTCGATCTCGTCCTCACGGGGATCTTCGAGGACCTGACCCCAAAATCGCCGACCTCCGACGTGCCGCCCTTGAGTACGCCGGAGTCAGCGGCCTCGGGTTCGACGACGAGAACCCGCCCCCGCCGGGGCTCGTCGACGGCGTCTTCGCCCGCTGGCTCGGAGGAGGGCGCACCGTCGCCGACGTGAGGGAGATGAGTATGGAGGACTACCTCATCATGCGGGCCGTCCGGGAGATCGAGACCGAAGGGGACGCGATACGCGAGCGCAACCGGCAGGCGGTCGAGCGCTAGACTGCTGAGGAGATCCGAGAGATGCCGCGCGCCGACTACGAGTGGTTCGCGGCCATCATCTCCGCCCGGAACTCCGCCGAAGCTCAATGTTCCCCGAGCGGTTCGACTCGGAGCGTCCATTTGCGATCGACCGCCCCGTCCCGTGCGAGCTCGTCCACCCGGCTCAGCCCTGAGATCCGGAGTCCGTCGAAGCCGGGGAACGGCAGGAGGTCGCCCACGCCGAAGTTGGTCCCTTCCGGAAGGTCGCCGGGGATCGACAGGCGCATGCCGAAGAGATCGACCACGACGCGCTGGCGGATCGCTCGCTCTCCGAATCCCTCGAAGTCCGGACGGGCCTCCTCTTCCGGCTCTCCCCGCTCCATGGTGCCGATTCTATTCACTTCATCCGAGATAAATCAATGCATCATCGAAGCGGAAGGCACGTCGTTCGATTCAGCGCGGGCGGGGCGCGTGGAGATCGCGGAACGTCTCCACGAGCGCCCGGAACGCCCCCGCGTGCGCGCCCCTCGCCTTCGGGCTCGCGCACCGGAGATAGAGCGTCGCCACGCCGTCGGCCGTCTTCATGTACGCGCGGCGCTCGTAGATCGAGGCCTTTGGGTCGTCGTAGTCGAACGTCAGTGCCAGGGTTCCGTCGCCCCCGATGAGCGTGCCGACCGGGCGGACCTTCCCCCGGGGGCCGTACCTGAGGAACTCCGCCCGCCGGTTGGCCGCGAAGGCGGCGGCGTCTGGATCCTCGC
>JAOQMM010169363.1:0-10347 GCA_027563515.1 Erythroxylum platyclados | reverse complement strand
ATAAGGTATTAGACATGTTTTTTTGTCTTCTTTTCCTACCTAAAACCTAGCCTACTCCAATCTTGCAAATATTCCTATCTAAAAAAAAATCCAAGTCCCTATATAATAAGGATGGAAATGAGTTTTCTAATGAATTCCAACTCTTCAAGTAAACTTGGCATTAGGCATGATCTCGCCCAATCCACTCCAATAATCTGTTCACTTTCTAAAAAATTCGTGATTTTGACCAATAATGCTATAACTTGTTACAATCTCCACTTATCACTTCCTAAAACAAAACAAATGTTAATTTTCTATTTAAGTATCAAAATATAGCCAAAATAAAAGAGATAATTTTTTTTGAAAATTTTGAATATATTGAGCCATGAAGACAAGTCAAAAGGTCTTACGTTACAAAGAATAAGTCAACCAAAAGATTCATCCACATTGTAGTCACAAAAGAGAGAGCAAACTGAACAAAGGTTGAAAAACCTTGTTGTAGGTGAGTTCCTCAATAACTGCCCGTCAGCTCCAGCACGTGGGTTGAGTTTGAGATAAGTTGAAGTCACGATTCACTCTAGGAGCAGCAAGGATGCATGACTACCATAGCAGGGTACCTGTAACATTCTTCACCAGCTTATCCAGTGGATACTATGGCAGTGCAGTAATCCACACCACTGCTAGGAGCATGTCACACATTCCAATATTGAACTAAGTAGGGACCATATAGAAACTTATGTTTTTATGTACAGGTTTGGAGCCGAATGTGATGTAATAAATGGTAGTAAAATTGCTCTTGAGAGGTGGTTTGATCTTGGAATGTTCTTAGATTTCTCTCATCTAGAAACACTTGTGTGCTTTATTGTTTCTGTAATTTAACCGTAGTGTGTGTAGGCTTTCCAGATTGCTAATTACCCCATTTGTCAAGCACTTACCGCAGATCTCTAGCCATATGTTAGAGATGTACCCATATTTGACGAATAAGTGCTCACTTGTTCCTTCCACTTGTCTGTTTAGACAGCACCAATTTGGGAGCTGGGTGTATTTGGCCAATTTATCCACTTTTTTTAATCTTCCCTTCATTGCAAGCCATAGATTGAATGATGCATGAGGTTAAAGCTAGTTAGCCCATATGTCTCTAGTCCATGCCAGCTTAGGAAGGTGTTTAAAGAATAATTCCATACAAGAATGATTGGAAAACCTACCATTAGTCACATGTTTCCAAATGTAGTTATCTGATTCAGTGTTGCAATACACGCAACAAATCTCAACAGCTAAGGAGGAGGGGTGGAAGCTCTCTCCATTATTTCTTTATGTTGTAAGGAAATAGCAATTGTCGCCTCTAAAGGTAATGAACTCTTAATTGAATCAGCTCCATTGTAATTAATCAAAGGTCTCACCGAAAGCCAGCTATCATACCAGAAATTGGTGGAGCTCCCATTACCTATAAATGCAATGAAATTCGTTTGGTGCTAGTACCTCAATTTTAGAATTGCCTTGAGCATGGTGGATTGAATATGAGAGCACTTTATAGACCATAAACTTCGATTCTTGATGAAGTAGTGAAGAATCCATCTACACCATAGAGATTGTTTGTCATCCATTAGTGTCCAAAGCCTTTTTGTGAGTAGTGTTGAGTTCATAAGTTTGATGGAGTTAATCCCCAAACCCCCGCGGTCTCTAGGAGTGCAAAGTTCTTTCCATTTCACTAAAATTTTGTGATTTGTCTCCTGGTTTCTTGTCCATAAGAAATTATTGAATAGTTTATCGATAGCTTTCAAAATGGAACCTGGAAAATTCAAGTGGGATGCCCAGTATATGTTGAAATAATTGAGGACTAAGTTGATGAGTTGTGCCCGTGCTGCACGCGATAGATGTTTAGAGCTCAATGATGAAATCCTAGCTTGTATTTTGTTCAACAGCTCGGCATAATCGCTAGTTTTCAGTCTATATAAGGAGATGGGAATGCCCAAATATTTCATTGGAAAGCTCTCTGCTTGAACACCCGTTAAGGAGGTGATCGATGATTGTAGAAGAAGGCACTCTTGCATAAAAATATGCTGCTTTTGGAACAATTTACTTGTATTCCTGAAGCTCTTTGGAAGATTTTTAGTGCTTTCATAAAGATTGAGATTGAAGTGGGATTAGCTTTGGAAAGTAGAATCAAGTCATCTGTAAAACAGAGATTGGTTAGTTTAAATCTACTACACTTGGAATGGTATTTGAAGGCCTTCATCCGGTCTACAGCACGCTCAATGATTTATTGGAGTGATTGCATCACTAAAGCGAATAGGTATAACCAAATAAAATCTTATCAATACACCATCGTTATTTGTGATGTTATATAATGATTTTTCATTATACAAATGTTTTCCCTTGATAAATGTGATTATTGTTTTGGATACACTTTCATATTTTTATCTTATTCTATGTCTATTATTTAAAATCTTTTAAGCTCCTAACATTTTTTTCAAGTTCGTCACTTCCTATAGGGATGGCAACAGGCCGAGTGCTCATGGCCTAACAGGTAGATGGCTACCGACCCGCGGCCTGAACCAATCACGAGCTGACCAACCTGTCTAATTTTTTTTAAAATCCTAGGCAAAACAACGTCGTTTTGTCAAAACCGATAGGCCCATGTGTCGACCCGCCCCCAGCCCATGGCCCAGCCAACTCAGGCCAAACACGGGTTGGGCCGGGCCGAGCTAGAAATGCCAACCCTACTTCCCTTATTAAATTTGGACGAGGAGTCTTTGAGAATATTTACATCCTTTTTCAATGTCTTATTTTCATGCTTTAGTGCATCTTTATTATGATTGTCAATAATAGGTACACACTTAGATGCTTGGATATTATACAATTCACTCTTCATCTTTTCATTTTCATTCATACATGCATTTAGATACTCTTGAACCTTTTTGCATTTTGAAGATATATTTTTCCTTTTTTATAATCATAATTTCAACGTTTTGAACAGTTCATTATATAGAAATTAACATCATTATCATATCACAAAATTTAGAGTTAGAGAGCTACTTCTCCTTCTAAATGTTCACTTTCAGGATCAGTTGTGTCATCCCCAGTTGAGGTTTTAGGTTGCCTTTTTTTGTCCCTCTTCTCGCTCTTATCATTTGCTTCATGTTTTCCATTATCTTTAAGAAGAGGATATTAAGACTTAATGTGTTCGAGTTTCCTAAATTTAAAATTAATAAAATAATTTGATTTGCATTTTGTATCTATCTTACCTTCCTTAAAGTCCTTTCTTTTAGAGAAGTTCCTTTCTCCTTAAAAAATTATTGAATTTTTCCAGTGATAATTTCGATATCTTCCTTATTACTTTTATTTTTTGATAACTCTTCTTCTTTACCTGATTCCTCTTTTAAGGTTTTGAATGCTAATTCTTCCTTCTATGAGCCATTTCTTTTATCTCATTATTCTCATTTCATAAATGAGAAGAGATCCAATCATTATTTTAACATTAGTATATGGCTTGCTTAATCCTTTGTATGCGTTTATAGTAGAAATTATTTCATCATATTTCAATTAAAATAATTCATATTGATGAGTCATCATGCTCACTTTGTTTTCGTTAACTTGATTTGTGTCCTTATATGTAACTTATAATGTATGCCAAATTTTATGAGTCATTTCATATATAGAATTCCTATCAAATTTATTTCTTCCTAACATACAAAATAAAATATAAATTACTTTGCTATTTAAGGAAATTAATCTTTTATCTTGAGGGTCTCCCTTTCCTTTAATTTGAAACTTTTATATCTTCTATAAATTTAGTAGGAATAATAGACCACTTAAAATTATTTTTCACAAGTCAACATTCTTGGTCATAGAAGAATTTCATTCTTGTATTCCAATAAAGATAATCATTTTCATCAAAGAAATGATCTTTACTAATATATTAGCCATTTTAACAAGGTGAAGATAAAGATGCATAGAAATATATTATGAATATATTTTCTCAAAAAAAATTTTGGAATCACAATAAAAGAGACTCACTCTAATACTGTTAATCCTTAATGAAACCTAGGGGTGTGGATTTGGTGCTTGTAAATTTGATAAATTTTTTCAATTTAATAAATAACTTCGATTAATTTCAAATTGAATGATAAAATTCAATGATAATTTAATTAAAGTTAATCAATTAACCAAGAACAGTGCAAAGAGTGTAAGGAAGAGAAGATGTGAACAATTTTATAATAGTTTGACATATAAACTTTTCCTACATCCACTCCTTTAAGTCTCTCTTGAGATTTTACTAAGATCTTCTTTTAACTAATGAAGAGAAACCTCCTTACAATGATATGTTTTAGGTAAATAACCCTTGTACAATCTTCCTTGAAGGTAAAGAGCAACCTTAAAACTCATCTATTCATTAAAATAAAGAAAATCCCAAAATGATATTTACAATTTGAATAAACATTACTTGCTTACTTGAATGCTCAAAGGCTCTCAATGTAATAACCCGTTACTATGCATAGTAATTCATCACTATAGCAAGTTACATGAGAATTACACGAAATCATTCCATTAACATGCATCATATTTATATACATGCATGAATCGTGAATTAGGAACATTGCAAAATTGATTCTTGCACTCAGTTGATTATTCCAGGTATGAAAGATTGTATATGATTGTGAAGTGAATTGTGAAATGTGTATCTTTTGAATTTTGATTTGATGATTTGTAATTGGGAAAATTTGGAGTTTCTTATTATGATTGAGGAATTTATGAAGTGGTATATTCAATTAGTTTAGGAAAAATGTTATATGGCAAGGTTAAATTGATACATAAAATGGGTCAATGAGAGTGTGCCATGTGGCACCAATGAGAGAGTGACATGTGGCATAGTATTTGAGTGACAAGTGGCATTGGTGTATGAGTGACAAGTGGTATGATTTATGAGTGACAAATGGTGGAATAATTAGGTGACAAATGGCCTAGCAATTGGGTGACAAATGGACTAGATAACATGTGACAAATGGGAGCTTGAGAGAAAGACACCTAGCTTAGCTCATTAAGTGACAAGTGGCAACACATGTGTTAAAACTCCCACCACATATTAACACCAGCGATTTCTCCTTCTTGAAAGACCATTTTCTGTGTTTTCTTCATCATTTCTTGCTCTCTTCTCTCCACTCCATCGACACACTCTCATCTCTCCATACAAGTTGTGTCTTTGATCAAATTTGACAGCTTTCTTCTTGCTATTAAGAACCATTCTACCTTCATCTTGTGTTGGCTCTTACTTGCATCTTTGGAAGGATAAAGAAGCTTTATCTTTGAGGTGGAAATTAGGATTAACATGTAAGTATTCTTTGCTCTTTATGGCATGTTCAAATAAGCATGAATTATGATTGATTTGAGATGAGATTTCATATAGGTTGATAATGAGTTGTGCTGAAACATTGATGAATGAATATGTTTTATTTGGGTATGCAAAATCGTGGAAGTGATAGGCCATGAAAGGGGTGAATTAGGATGAGGTTTTAATGGGTAAATGATGGAGAATTTATGTTAAATATGTTTGCAATTGAAGTGTTCTTGAAGTTGGAAGATTTGAAACCTAGGTTGAAAGCTAGGGTTTCAATTTCATCTTCTTCTTGTGGCTAATTTTTCGTATCTTTAGAGTATGAATTATAAGAAACTTAAAGCATAAAAGTTTTAGATCTATGTCTTATCTTGAATTTGGTGAAAATTTAGTATAAAAAGGATATTTATAACTCAAGTTATGGTCATTTTACCAACACTGCTTGCAACAGACTGGGGACAGCACCTTGGACAGAATTCTTTCTGTCACGATCGTGGCTTTCAGAGCACAATCGTGGGCTGCCCAAAATCACTTTCTGTCATGAACTTGGCCTCCATAGCACGATCGTGGGATGCCCAAACTTGCTTCTGTCATGACCGTGGCCTTACAGAGCACGATCATGGCCTGGCTTATGGGAAGGAAATCTTGGTTTTGAACACATGTGAATCAATTGAGAACAAGTCATACTAATTGGATGGAATGGACATGATTAAGGCTAGAATTGAACCTAAAGAGTCATTATATATGATCCAAAGGGTATGAGTAATGTGACCTAGGTTTGAATCAATGAGAATTGGGAAATGATTGATGAATGTATGATTGATTAAGGTTGTGAATAAGGATATTACTCGAAAGAAAATCAATTGAGCATGCATTGAATATATACATGTGCATAATTGAATATTTGTTTGATCGTTCGAGTTAGTAATGTGTTCACGTGTGTGTTCTATGATATAGACACACTGAATGAACGTCAGCGCCCAGACATTGCCAGATCGCCGAGGCAATGGCTATCTGGAGCTAACGGTGAGTCAACCTAGATGCTTTCTCACAATAATTGGTTGGTTTCTTGTTTATTCTCGATATTGACTTGTTATTGATTGTGTTGATTCCGGACATTGATGTCTAAGGAGACCAATATTTGGGATTGTATTGGAAGTGTTGTCTTATTGTATGTGAATGTGCAAATATATGTATTCGAATGTGAATTGTGAAAATGTGCATGTTCTCAATTGAAGGTTAAATGCCGAACTTAGGTCCGATGACATGATAAGTGAATGTGTATGCAAAAATGAAAGTGATTGATAATGTGATATATGAAATGTTACACGTCATTACATGAAAATGCATGAAAGATAAAGGAGTTATGACTGAAGTGACTAGGCTAGCCGCAGTTATGGTGTGGAGCTATATGCTTGTGGATGGAATGAGCCACATGCTCAAATGTGTAGACCCGCTTTCCACTACGGATTGGAGTCGGTACTATAAAAGAACCCGCTTTTCACTATGGATCGGGGTCAGTACCTGAAGAATGAGCCCGGTATTCATAAAAGGGTACGGGACAGTTAAAAAGGCGCTCGGTCACAACAAAGTAAAAATTGAAAGTGGAGTCTCATATGCATTTGCATTACATCTTTATATGTATTCGTGACTCGGATATGAATGATCATCGAATTGTGTGAAACGAATGTTTGGCTTGAATGAAACGGTTATAAGAAATAATTGTGCCTCATGATATAGTATCAAAAGTGATGTTCAACATGACTTGATGTGTGATACCGAATGATTTTGAATGATGTGAACTGTGTATACTTGCGATATCTGTATTGTTGTGGAGTGAGCACATCGATGATAGTTCGCTCACTGAGTTCGCAAAACTCATCAAAATTGCAACATTGTTTTTCAGGTACCGAAGAGACTTAGTTTTTGAGGATAGTCAGTAGAGGCTAGTGCTGCCATTTTGGAAACAAGAATGGCTCAAAGGTCGGGTCAGCTGATGTCTAAAGTCTAATTAGGATATTTTGTTAGCATCATATGTCTTGTCGAACTGTTTGTATAAAACAGTAAACACTCAAATGCTTTCCTGTTGTAAAAATGTGTGGATTATATAACGAAATGACAATGTATGTGAATGTTTTGTTAATGAAATGTAAATTTTGACTATTTCCAAATGCTTGTGTTACATATGATGCCAAATTGACTGTATATGAGTGCTCTAACATGCCACTCTCATGGGGTATGTTCCTGGATATCCGTCGGATGTTCGGATATGTACTATATGGTAGTGGTGTGTTACACTCAATCAATGAACAACCAATGAATGAATGCTTGTAAATGCTTTAAAACCCTTATAAATGTGTTATCATAAATTCAAAAGGTAATAAATATTTCCAATAATTGAATACCCAAGGATTTACGTCCATAATAGCTCTAAAATATCGGTATACGTAAAAATAATCTACTATAGAGACCAAGTCGAGGCTAGAAATAGGCTGTAATTAGCTTGAAGCTAGTTCATTAGTATCTGTTATTTAACCTTTGAGACTACTTCCCAAGTTACTCCTTTACGTGAAAACGACTAGAGTTCCTTTCTTGCTAAATGATTTTCATTATGCTCCCACATGCTATAATACTAATCTTATCACCTTTTGTAAAATATATTTTTTATTATAAAGCCTCAAATATTTCTTAGCAGTTAAGGATGTTAATAGACAATTTACAGAGATCCTTGATATAACTCCAATTGTGGGCAGAAAATTCTGCAAATGAAAAAGAGAAAAACTTAAGATTCCTGGTCTTTTTTACAAAGGCTGTAAGGTTGAGAAGCATTGATGAATTTAATATTGTCCAAGGTCCCAAGGCTTTGCTTAAATATAAGCTACATCATAAAAGAAACCTTAGGAACCATCTTTTTGTGCTATACAACTTTATACCAATCAACCTTCTATATTAAAAAATTAGAGATCTTCTAAATGATGTTTTAACCAAATATAAGAATAAATAATGTCCTATCTCGAGTTACAGTCAGGGATGTAGCTCCTGAACAAATTGAATTTGAAACTCATTCATTCACATCTATCATCATCTTAACTTTTGTATGATCAGGATAGAGGTGCTTCTATGATTGGTATATGTTTGTTATGAAAAAAGGACCTGATTTGCTCCATTTGTCAAACCATTAAAAGGCCTGATCTCCATTCCTAATTATGTAAGCTATGTTTATTTAGAGCTAGTCCCTGGTTTTAAGAATGTAAGACAATAAATATGAGTGAGTGGCTTTGGAATTAACTTCCTAAAGCCTTATGCTTTAAAAAAAAAGTAGATATGCATCCATTGAACCAAAGTGTATCGTTGTTAATAAGTAGTCTCTATAGTCTATTAGTCACTAGTGTTTTGCTTGACAGAGCTATTGAAATATGCCTTATCCACTAGTTATCTTTGGTTTATATACCTCTAACTACTTTACCATGGGAAATTCTCTTCTATTCAACTCTCTAACCTGAGGAACCCTCTCAACCACTTATCTATAGTCTTGATAAGCCCCCTATATAGGAAAATGTAAGATAACCAATAAGTATGCAAGAAATTGAGGACTGACTTTATCAGGTGAGCTCTACCTACAAATGAAAGAGTTTTATTATTTAAAATCAAAACATTAATTGTAACATCCCTTGATTTAATATATTCTATAGTTATATTTTGTATATGAAAAACTGTAGAGAGGTAGTTCTAAGACTTGTGTGAATCAGTCTACATTGTTAACAACTTTTATATCTAGTTCAGAGGAGCGGAACGCGTCGAGAAGTTGTTCTTTCTATCTCAAGCGTGTTCAGTTTTTGTTCTTTATTATTCAATCACTTGAGTCATTTATTTATTGTCTTTCAGTATATATAGAAATATAATAGAATTAATTGCACATTAAGAACATACATGTTTATTTATTATAGAGTTATATAAATGCAATTTCATAATTTTATATTTTATATAATTCATAAATTGATATGTTCTTATCTATATAAATATCAAGATGAACCAATATCTATATTAATCCTAATAAATTTAAGTTTTTATTTTATGTTTAATATCTTCATAAAACATATATAAGTAATATTTAATATACTTATATTTATTAAAAAGAGTTGATATTTTTATTAAACATAATGCCTGAATGCTCATAAGAGTATAAAATTAGTTTTTATTGTAAATAAATGTATGGTAGAATATGGTAAAAGCAAATTATATTTTATCAAAAAAAATGTAACACATATTATAAAGGGTTAATTACAAAAAAAAACCATAAAGTTTACTCATTTTACAATTATAGCCTAAACTTTAAAAAGTGACAATTAAATGTCCAAACTCTCAAATTTTTTACAAATATATTCTAACATTAGTATTTCCGTTAACAGGGTTGACGAAGAAAGCCATATTAGACATAATTTTAGACACATAAGATAATAGGTGGAACAAGTATTTACATTTCATACTTTTATTTAAATAATTAATTAATAAAAATTTAAATTTTAAAACATGTAGATGGGATTCCAATTCCTGCGATTGGGAAGCTTCTATTGCCTATTGTGTCTAGGCTGCATTTTCTTAAATTGTTGTGGAAAGAGAAACTAATGCTATTGCAAGTAGATAATGTTGGTATTATTGTTAATGCACAAAGGCAACATGTTCAAGGCAACTTAGTATTGCAGTGGCTTCTGATATAGTTGCAAAGTTATCTTCATATGTAGTGCAAGATGGAAAAATAGAATTGTCTCGCAAGACGTCAGGCAGTAGTATTCAGATAGTCCTATTTGGTCCTGAAGGATGTAAACTATTCTTTGGTGTGAATTTGGAGGAAATTAATAGGAAAACGATTATTGTTGCAACGCCTACCACGGTATCTGAAAGTATTGATGGCTCTAGAGGTAAAGATCCACTTCCTCCACTACCACCACTGTCACTGCCGCACTTGTAAAATCCAGATATAAATATACACACACAAAAACACAAATAGAGACGACAATTGAATGGGGAAATGTCAA
>JAOQMM010169275.1:0-10359 GCA_027563515.1 Erythroxylum platyclados | reverse complement strand
CTTATTGGTACATCGTCTACAAAGAACCTGAAATAAATTTTCAATGAACTGCATAATAATAATAATAATATAAATGATATGGTCCTACTCTCAATTTTAATAGTTGTCAGAGAGGGCAAATATACAAAATATTTAGCATATCTTTCCCTCATGTCGTAGGGCCCTCAATCTTATTTTAACATTCTACAGACATTCATCCAAACGTTAAGAGACAAAAACATTATTAAGTCCCATTTTCACCTTTCAACTTCTATGTTAACGTTTATAAATTCCTTTGAAACATTTGGTGTACTTTACACTCAAATTTTTTTATTAACTTATGAATCTAAAATACTCAACTTAAAAATTAACAGTAAAAGATTTTCACAGTTCTGAGTGATAATTTAAAGGTAAAATCTCTAATTTTTTTAATGCACTTTTAGCTTACTAAATATTTGAATATTTTTTGGATTCTTATTTGATTTAAAGAAGTTGAGGTCATTGGATGATAACAAATTAAGAGAATGTTGCACTAATTTTTCAACAACTTTTTCTCAAGATAATTTGTCAAATGTGGATTTAGTTTATCTTTTTTCTGAATTAAATGTATTGTAATGACTTTGTCAAATGAGTTAATGTCATTAGTTGAAACTTTAAAATTTGTTAAAGCTGCAGATTATTATCAAAATGTTTCAATTATTTATCGAATTCTATTTACTATACTTGTGACTGTAGCATCAGCTGAGAGAAGTTTTTCAAAGTTAAAATTATTTAAAACCTACTTGAGATCATCAATGCACAAGAAAGGTTGAATAGTTTAGTTATTTTATATATCGAGAAGGATATGTTAGACAATATTGAGTTTGATAATATTATTAATGATTTTGCATCTAGAAATGAAAAAAAAAGTTTTTCATAAATCATGATTATCTGTGTGTTTGTTCGTACAATTATCTTAGTGCTTTGTAGTCTAATATTACTATTCGATTGTTGTTATTGTTATTGTGTTGTTACTATTACTATTTTTAGTGATTTTATTGTTATTGACGTTTGCAAGATATTCTTAGTTGATGTTATGATCATTTAATATTTTGTTAAGTATGTAAATTTATAAATTGAGTCACTTATGTATGGATATTAAATTTTAATAATAAAAATATACTTTTAAAGTTTACATATTTGTATATTGCCGATTTATTAGGATTCTTTTTTTACTTCATCCAGAGCCTATAAAACATTAGGAACGGCCCTGGTGACATCCCTGTGTTTGTCGTCATAGTATTGCTTCATTCGATTTTGAGCTTGTTGTAGACATTGTTTGATCTCTTGTAACACTTCATCCCTCTCCTTTAAGGCCTCTTCTATTGCTGCCACCCTCGTGCTGTCGTCTATGTAGGATAAAAGACGAGGGGGATCCATTCCATAAACCACTCGAAAAGGGGTAGTATTGAGTGAGGTATGGAAGGAGGTGTTGTAGCAGTATTCCGCCTATGATAACCATTCTATCCACTGCTTGGGTCGATCCTCTACAACATAACGGATGTACATCTCTATAGTGCAATTAACCAATTCTGTTTGACCATCTGCTTAGGGGTGATAAGTTGAAGACATGGATAATTTGGTACCATATAACCTGAATAACTCCTTCCAAAACAAACTGGTAAAGACAAAATCACGATTTGAAAAAAATATTCAATAAGGCCATGCAAACGAAAGATGCCTTCAAAAAATATGTGTGCGATTGACATGGCGGAGTATGATGTGCAAGTGGGATGAAATGTGCATACTTAGAGAATTGGTCGACCACCACAAATAAAACGGATTTACCTCCTACCTTGGGCAAACCCTCCACAATGTTCATAAAGATATCTAACCAAACATGTGCAGGAATCTGTAGGGGTTGTAAGAGGCCCATTGGGTGGAGATTTTCCACTTGTTTTATTTGCATACTAGATAGTATTGTACAAAGTCATTTGTGTAGTTCTTCATGCCCTTCCAATAAAAATCTTTCTGAATTCGACATAATGTTTTTCGTATTACTTTACGTGCCATGTTATGGTAAAGGGCCAAAATAGTCTGAATAAGTGGGGAGGTGGAGGGAAGATAAACCTTATTCTTGTAGAAAATCAGGCTGTCTTTGATCGTCCACTTTGGACCTTCTTGTTGCTACTGAATATGGTACTAAAGCTGCTGTAATTCTGCCTCTGTTTTCTCTTGCTGAACAATATAAAAAATACGGACTGTGGGCTGCGAGATGCCACAACACTGCCCTTCCTCTTCGTCCTTCTTAGACAAGGCGTCTGCTGCTATATTTAGTCTCCCTGCCTTATATTCCACCCTAAAATTATAGCCAAGCAACTTACTAATCTAATGTTGCTGAGGGTAAGTAGTTAACATTTGTTCCAGGAGATATTTAAGACTACGATGATCAGTCTTAATGAGAAATGAATGCCCTTATAGGTAAGGTCTCCAATATGCAACAGCCTTGGCCAACCCAATGAGCTCCCTTTCATATGCGGCTAATTTTAAATGCGACTTGGATAATTTTAGGGCCTCCTTGTTGTTCAAGATTGCCCCTATGCCACTTCCCGACTCATCGCACTCCACTACGAATTCTTCCTCAAAGTTAGGTAATTCCATAGTGATGATGAGAATGATTGGAGAGCATTTTCCATTGGGGCCCCAAAAGATTGAACTTGCAAAAGTTTTCAGACTTTAATTTTGTTTCAAGTAATCCTACAGCTAGAAGCTTTTCCCTAAGACAAAATCTCTTAAAGCAGATCTTCTACCCACCGTGAAGAAATGATCTTTGTTTTCTTCATGACCGGGATCTATACCTGTCGGTTTTGTGAGTTGTGGAGGAGGAGTGGTGTCACCAAATGGAACAACATTGCTGGTCTAAATTGTGGCAATAAGATTTTGTTCAACCATATGAGTTTCGGGGGCTGTCACAGGTGATATGATGGCTGAAAAACTCTCCACATCAGCTGAAACATTGTCTTTAGAAAGCATCAACGGAATGTGAGTCTCTCCTTCCTCTATCGGTGTATTGTGCTCATTGCTCTCCATAGACTGGTCAATAATCATTTCCTGATTGAATTAAGGCGTGGAGTTGGAATATTCGATTGGATCAAGACCATTATTGGCAGGCATAGGATCAACTATCTTTGGAGTAGCTTCATCATGCGAAATTGGAGTAATAACAGTAGATATATCATCATCATTGAAACTGCTTCTTCGAATCCTACATGAAGTTGAGGGTCAGGAGATATTGTAAATTAAACAGAATTGGGATTTTGTAATTCAAGTGATATTCGTTCACACCATGATTTGATAAATCAAATGGAAAATAACTGTTAAATATTATAAATTGAAGAATGAGACTGGTTGCCATAAGAAGCAAAGAAGACCACCAAATAAACCAACTCATAGAAAGAGCAAAAAAGCTAAAAAACAAAACTGAACTGTGTTTAAATTGAATACTTAATGGGGATGGATGTGAAGTGAAATGTGCTCTAACGAGGTCGAAAGTGTAGTTTTGTCTTTGAGAAACAATATTGTATGAATATTCCTAGTCAATAGATTTTCTGGTGTTTAATAAGTATTGTTTTAGATGATTTCAAATTAAAAAATGCATATAATAAGCCAAGAAAGCTCAAATTAAGGAAAAAAAAAAATTAATCAACATGTAAACTAGTTTAACCGGTCAACACTAAATAATGTTGAATAGGAAATCAAGGACTTATTACTGCAACCACGAAGAGCTGGGTGAGCTGCTGATTTTAATCAGTCATCTGAAATACCAAATAGATAAGGTTGCCTTGCCTAGATATTTAACCAAAAAGTGCACCTGCCAAAGATATTTTGAGCTGGTCCCAAGTCTTCGTACCAATAGTGGAAGAATGACTAATGATCAAGTAGCTATACCTGCCAACAAACAATCAAAGCCTAAGAAAATATCTTCAACAACCTATTGCTATTATGGACTCGTCTTTAACTATAACTTGAGACAGGCAAAGGAGGGAGATATACATACAATTATACAGCAGGAAGAAGGAGAAAGAGCATCATCAGAAATGGAGAGCTGCAGGAGGCCTAACAGGAGTGACACTCACTTGCCAGTCGAGGAAGAGGCTAAAATGGAGGTGGAAACAAGAGAGTACTTTGATGGAATTGCTCCTAAGCGTCATACTAAGCCTCAACGAAGTGAGTATTCTGCTAACTACGTGGATGTTTTTCCCTCATCAAATGCTCTCGGAAATACCAACAGTCCCATTCCTGAATATCTCGAGTTTCAGCGTCTCGAAAATGATCCCTCTGAGGTTGGTATACTTTTTAATTTCTTTACTAGTTTACAAGCTCAAAGCCAGCATGTCTTATCTTTTCTATGTGGACGATCGTGGTTTAGGACTAAGAGCAGTTCAGAACACAAAAGACTTTGCTTTAATCTCATGCAATTTTACAAAAATAAGGCGATTATCCTAACCGTTGGACTATAAATGCCCAAACAATTGACTTCTACTATGATTAATGCTTATTTTTGTTTAATTTATACCAAAATTTAGAAATTAAAATCTAATGGAAGTGAAGAGACAGAGGAGTTTGTGGAGACAGAGTATTACAAGGATCTTAACAGCATTGACAAGCAACACCACACGGTATTCCCTCAACATAGATGACTTTTCATTTCATATCATGCAACGTTTAAAAATTTGTTATCAGAAGTTATGGTTGTTAAATTAATTTTAATGAAATTTTGTTCCCATTTCTTACCAGACAGGAACAGGGTTTATTAAAACGGAGAACGCAAATGGGAAGTGCTTCAGCCTCACGCCTGATACTGTGACCGATTCCCATGCTTCTTGCAAAGGAAACCCAGCAACAAATGACTGGATTCCAACTCCCACTGACATGGTACACCATCTCACCACAACTTAATCTTTGCTTTTGCTTCACGTCCTTTCAACGCATATATCATTTCTTACACTGCCTAACTTGGCAGCCGGACTTTTTCTTGTTTCAGCAAACTTTTGCTTCTGACAAGCCCAACAGGAGTGACGTTTGAACAATGATATCCGCCATTGTTTCAACTTTCTACATTTTATTTGCTAGCGACTAAGTTTCCTCTTGTCATTTGCAATTAATGTTGTTTCCTGGAAGTTGCGCCAAGGGTTAAGTACAAATATATGTTGCTATAGTTCGGTTATACTACCTATTTTCCTTAATCAATCATTATCTTTACCTTTGGTCATTTCTTGTCTGAATGGTAATTAAGGCGTCTGAAAGATGTTATATTTGATTCTGCAGAAATTTTGTGCCTTAATTATATGTGAAATGTGGAATGAACAAGCAAATATATGCATTTCGTCAGAGAAGAAAAAAAAGTTATTCTTATGGACATCTAAGAGAGCTAATTGTTCTTTTGGAATGTGTCTGTGAGGCGACAACTTAAAGTGTAAGTTTGAAGATGGCGAAGCATAAATCATAACCGATGAATGGCCTTAGGAACCTCACTGTTGTTTAAAGCCTCATTGGAGCATATATAATGTTATATACAATGTCACAGCTTGACAACCAACTCTGGAATAGAAATGCAGAGCAGAAGCCTTTTCTAATCCTAAACTAATTAACAATATAGGACTCTAAAGGCCCTTAATTGTAATTTAGTGAGTACAAAGTTGTAGACAAAATAAAATCCGAAGCAGAAACAATATGCATAAAGAGCAATAAGAAATATGAGTTTACTTTGTATTTTAATGGCATAATTATTTAAAGATATTTTTTATCTTATACATATTTAGAAATTTTTGACAAAATCCATAGAACAAACGTAATATTTATGTATTATCTTTAAATATTTCTAGACATTCTTCCATAAAGACTGGACATTAATTAGAGTTAAAAAGACAAACACATATTATGTTTTTTCTTATGAAAGTAGTATTTGATCTTGGAGACTACAGCATGGAGAAACTTAAATGAACATGTAGATGCTTATAAGAAAATGAGTTCACTAAATTGAACTTATATAATAAATTCATTAAAAATATTACTTATATGTTTATGAAAATTTTTATTGTAATGATTGTATAAGTGATTCTTCGACTTGAGATCTCCAAAGTATCTTATCTAGGGATTGTTATACTTTGAAACTTCTTTTGACCTATTCTAGTCAAGAATAGCTCAGTCGATAGTCGTTTGATATTGCATGAGCTATATGGAGATAGCTAAGTGATTAATATAAGATTCATCAATCTAAAGTGATTACAAAGAATGTTTCGTTGTTCTCGACCATTATTAATTTAGAAAATTCTTAGTCGAGGTGAAATGAAGCTTTGTAAAATAGTTTACAAATGTCATTAATAAAATCAATGACTAATAGTGGATAATTACCATGTTGGACTCAAATAAAGTAAACATGAATTGTACGGTTTATATATAATCGAATCATCGTATGATGAAAAGATTACATTATATGAAAAAGTTATACACAAAAAAGGTTAGTCAAAACTACTTTGATATTCCTAAATATTTTTGTGATCATGATGTATTATTAGACGTCAATCTTGATCGATAGATATAAATTATTTAATTAAAAAATTAAAGATAATTTAAAAGATTTAATTTATCTAATCCTAAATATATTTTAGGATTATAATTTATACCCATATCTAATATGCTTAGGAACCTAATGAGTCATACATAAAAAATGAGTTGAAGAGAGAAAAAGTATTTTAATCATGTTAGAATTGATAGTAAAGTTTGAGAAACTTTATGAATAAATATATGATATTTAATAAATAAGGAATAATATGATGTATTTGATTTTATTTGAGCACAATTAGTATTTAATTTTAATTTAATTAAAGTTTAATTGAAATTAAAATTTTCTTTCATTTAAACTGATAAAATGTTCAAAACATATTATAAATGGGTTTACACTTTAAGGGAGTTAACACTTCTTGTCTAACCCTCTACACAACAGTTGCAAAGTTCTTTCAACATGTTCTATAGATATCGTTACAGGACGGTCACTTGTGTGGCTATGATGGTCCAAATGAGCCAATTTCAAAAACAGTTTGAGGAAAATAACAAGAAAAAAATCAAGCTTCAGAATCAGATATAAATTATGATTCATACTTTATTCTTTATGTGTTAATTTTGTTATAAAATTTAAGTGATCTTTTGACTATCGAAAAATCAAATAAAAAAGTTTAATAATTATTCTACTTTATGCAGAATTAGATCTTGGCCTAATTTTCTAATAAGAAGTGTTGATCAAGGTGAGCAGCACAAGTAATAGTCCACCTTGAAGAATTTCCAACATTCACCAATACTTCTGAGGGCTTTATTTGAAAAGCTGATGATTATAAGAAAGCCGGTAATAAATGGGAACTTTGGTTCTCTATACAATAATTGACTCCAATTTTCAAATTTTATTTACAAGATTAAGAAGTCCATTTTAGGTTACATGACGATAATTAACAAAATAATGATTTGGTTAAAGGCCAAAAAAGAGGGTATATTTACACTAAAAATTAAATTAATTCTTAATATTTTAACTTGTTTAAAAATAATTTAAAAATTTTTTAAACGTCGCTTAAAATAACCGACTAATTATTTCTGTTAACACGCCATTGTTAATCGTCTGTAGGATTTTTATTACTGTTCGGATTCATGTATGTGCTATCTAGTTACTGTCCCTGCATTTAAAGGCAAATAATATTGATCATTAATAGAATGACACCAAGGATATGTTTTTAGTTGATTTTGGTTCTTATTCTTCCAATTTGTACCTAAAACAAAATATAAACCAAAATTAGTATCTTAAGTACATTATAACATTAATCACCAATCACTAAGGAGTAAATATATAGTCAATTAAATACTTATCAAGAATACCTTTAAATTATTTTGTTACTAAGCTATAACTAGCTGATTAGTTTTAGGGCATAAAATAACGCCAAGTTCATTGCAAGCCTTATAAGTAAACTATGTATTATTGCTTTCAAATATTTTATCGTATGTTTTGGAGACCGAGTCAACCAATCAATTGTTACAATGGCCTTAGAGACAAGATGATAGCCCAATCAAAAATTGTCTGGTTATGTGGCAATGAAAATCAATTAGAATTGGAGAGTATTGAAGGTCATTTCCTATAGTCCTAGATACTTAGAAAGATTTGCATAGATGATTCATTTGAACATTGATTAGTTTGTGACATGACTTAGTCATGCATCGAACTAGCATATATCCAGTAAGCTTATATGTTTAGCAAATGCTTCAAAGTGTTTACTTCTTTTTATCAATGATTTTAAAACTGGAATGCACCAATTAGTTCAACTGGATTAAGCACGAATTGGCCTAATTTCTATTTTAGTTTTTATTTTTAACTGATATAAATGAAAATCAACTAGTTAAATAATATACTAGTTGGTTTTCTCTGAATCATGATGATCTGCAAATTTACATTCTTCTTCTTCGGCAAAAACTAGGTTACTAACACACACTGCAACAGACAATCTTAATCTTGAAGCTTAAGTAAGATTCCTCTAATTGGTCACTTCTAGACCTGCTTCATAAGGTGAGTGGAGAACTAGTGATCCCTCTATGAGTCCAGTAAACAAATATCAATGGATAATCATAAAATCCTAAAACCAAATAAGGAAATAAAGCACTGGAACAATATATCTAGGTAGTATCCAAGAAATAATCACAAAGAAATTACATACCCACTGCATTTCAATCATCAAAGCAAGTTAGAATCTTCCTAACACGTAGACTCACAGATGGAGGCTGAGGATATAATAAGGAGGAATCTTCAAAACATGTAAAGAGAATTCACGAAAGGAACATGATCAATTGAAATATAAAGAGTACGGAGATAGATAAGGCATAGAGAACAATATAAAGAATCATCTGCGGGTTAAGGTTAAAATAATCATAAGGCAAAGAGAGAAAAATATATATACTTACACCCTATTAAAATTTCTAGTAACATCACCTTCTGTGAAGTGAACAAACTAAACAACAAAGGGAAGATGATAAATCCAAAAGAAACAAGAGATGTGATTTCTGCCATTGATGTCTAGTGATGAGCATCTAGCCACCTATCAAGATAGAAACATCACACATTGCTTGTTAATTTTGTTTTTAATAGTATTCTATTTGGTTTTGAAGATGAGAAAGTTGTAAATCGCTTAATTGTAATTACTTTTTATGAACTTTCCAGATTATGTTATATTTTAGATCATATTTGAAATAAATAATAAAACTTAAAAAAATAAGAAAAAGATATAATTTTCAATTATTTTAGGACATTAATAATATTATATTATTAGTGTTTGTTGACCAAAACAAAACATAATTTTATTTAAACTTTAATAAAGTATGTTTAAAAAAGGATACTGAAAAAGTTATTATTTAGTAATTTAGTATAGAAAAGGAAAATTTTTAGCATAATTTAAGAGTGTTTTAAGGAGAGATATTTAAACTTTAAAGAAGTATATTTAAAAAAGGACACTACAAAAAGTTATTAATTTGTAATTTAGTATAGATAAGGAAATTTGTTTAGGATAATTTAAGAGTGTATTAATGAGTGATGTTTAAACTTTAAATAAGTATATTTAAAGAAGGAAAGTAAAAAGCTATTAATTAGTAATTTAGTAATACATATGTTATTTTGTTTAGGATAATTTAATGGTATGTTAAAAAGTAATGTTTAAACTTCGAAGGAAATTTAAAAAGTTATTAATTAGTAATTTAGTATAGATAGGTAATTTTGTTTAGGATAATTTAATAGTATGTTAAAGAGTGGTGTTTAAACTTTAAAGAATTATGTTTAAAGGACACTTAAAAGTTATTAATTAGTTACTTAATATAGAAAAATAATTTTGTGTAGGATAATTTAAGAGTATGTTAAAAAGTGATGTTTAAACTTTAAAGTATATTTAAAGAAGGACATTGAAAAAGTTATTAATTAGTAATTTACTATAGATAAGCAATTTTGTTTAGGATAATATAAGTATAAATATGTTAAAGAATGATGTTTAAAATTTGACTTAAAGAAGTATGTTTAAAGAAAGATTTAGTAATTTAGTATATATAAGTAATTTTGATTAGGATAATTTATGAGTGTCCTTTTTAAACATACTTAACTTTTGACTTTTTAGATATAATCAATCCTAAAAAAAAATCAATTTATGTTTCTGATTTGAATTGATTTTCTTAAATTTTTTTATTTCTTTTGCAACATCTTTTCTATTTCTTCTACCTATACTTTTACTCCTTGTGTCAAGATCACATGTAACGCCCCAATACCCCCTTGGGAGGATACCAAGGCGCTACGAACTCCTCTCTCGCTTTGCTCGTTCTTTAACA
>JAOQMM010169189.1:0-10363 GCA_027563515.1 Erythroxylum platyclados | reverse complement strand
TGCTATTCTCATGGGGTATGTTCCTGGATATCCGCCGGGTGTTCGGGTATGTACTCTATGGTAGTGGTGTGTTACAAATTAAGACATCATTTGTCACTCATTTATTTATGCCATTTGTCACTCTATCACTATTGCCATGTGTCACCCTCTTATTAGCCTAATCAACCTAAATTTCCATGTATCAATTTTGTCTTGCCATTTCACATTTTTCCTAGATTAAGTGCACATATGAATTCATCAATCACCCAAATGTAACAATAAACTCCAAATTTCAAATTGCAATTCATAAAATTAAAGTTCAAGACATAAACATTTCCCAATTCACATCATGATTATTTAAAATCTCTCACACCTGGAATCAATCAATTGAGTGCATATACTATCTTTGCAATGTTTCTAAATCATAATTCATGTACATATATGAATATGATGCATTTAAATGAAATGATTTTTGAACAATCCTCATATAATATGTCTCATGTGACTCCCTATAGCAATTTAATCTACTAAGTCTAGAAATGGGCTATTACAGGTGGCCTATATCTAAGCCTTCTATCATGATAGGCCACGATCATGGGCCGTTGTTTTGGCCCTAATGTCTTCCAAAATCCTTTGTTCTTCGATATTGACCCTGAAACACTAGCAAATAGATCAAGGTACCTCAAAAACATAATATTTAAGCTCAAAAGCTTGTACTAACCTATAAAACACTTGAAACACAAATAATTAACAAACTAACAAAATTTTAACCTAAACACATACTAAATGATCGAATTAACGACTAAACACATGTCAAACTATGCCTTAAAACACGATGCAATCTACACTTATCAACATCGTGCTTGTCCTTAAGCAAACAAAACCATAAACAACACAAAACACAAAGCACATAATGCAATAATGAGGCAATGGCTTCAACTTCACGAAACAAATTTAATTCTAAACACAATCATTCAAGTTGTTCCAAATTATTAACATGCAAAATCTGCGTCTAAGTACCTTGGAATAAATATACAAACTAATCAAAATTTTAATGTTAATTCTATTCACCCCTATCACTTGCACACACACATTGATAATCATTCGGTCAAAGCAAAAGTGTAGTCATTCCTAAGTAGGTTTTATGAAAAATCAAGCTACTAATAAGTTTGGTCGGTTTTTATTAAAAAACGTTCTTTTTTTATTTTTAAGGATATGAACCTAGTTTTTTTACATGGAGGCAAACATTTGTGATGAATGTCGATCCGGTTACTTAACTAAGTAATGTTTTTATTAAAGTAATGTTTTTATTAAGCCGCTTTGTTGGAATGTCATTATAGCCTTTTTGCGCGAAGGCATACATTTGTGATGCGTGTCGATCCGGTTACTCAGCTACATCACATTCTCAACTGGCTACTAGCTCTATTCATAACTCGAAAGCCAGCAGAATAGTTATTTTTGTTGGATTTTATACTTTATATATATATATATCCCCACACTTATAGCTTTAACTAGTCATTCTCATGAAAATATACTAATAATGCTACTTATTTGATTGGCCTAAGATTATAAATGAGTGTGGCAAATTCCTAGGGTGAATATACTAACATTTTATCCTAATTAACAATCATATTTAGCCCCAAGTAATTTAGGTCATTACTTTTACAAGCTAATAAACTTCGCAACCTAAAAGACTATGTTCAAAGCTAAATGAATTCTCTTTCATCTAAGGCATTGACACATTGACATAATTCACAATATGCAACCTAAACAAACTATCATAAAATATGCAAAATTCATAAATAAAAACATACAACCCTCCCCACATTTGAACAATATATTGTCCTCAATGTGAGAAGGAGACAACAAACACCCATGGAAGGAAATAACATAAAATAAAATAAAACAAAAATAAAGACTAAATTTAAAAGAAAAGGGTTACAAACAAAACCTTACGGTGATGGAGGTCATGATGGTGAGGGAGGTGGTAGTTGTACACCTTGAGCATTGAAATACCTGTGAATAAGTCTGATGTCCCAGCTCTGGCGTCTTTTTTCCTTTGCCCTGTCCCTCATTACCTTAGAGTTTTCAACCAAAGTATCTATCAGTGTTTTGGTTTGATCTGATATTACTATCAATACTTTCTTTCATCCCGGTTCTTCTTCTTCTTCCTCCTCCCTTGACTCCTCGTTAGTCGAATCCTCTTCTTGTTGTTACTGAGCGCTTGAACTCGCTTGACTGTTCCTGATCTTGACGTGTGTTTTGGCACTAATATCCTGAAGTTTCATATTATGGGATTTTAGGATTTCAGCCCGCCACAAATGATGATGGTTCATGAATTCGGGGCGACGGGCAGTGAGTCCATTGCAATCAACACTGTAGTATTCAGAAATGGCCAAAACTAAGTAACCCATACCTAAAGTATTACTCCTCTTACGTAGAGTAGCAACAATAGCATTGAAGATGTGTGTAGAGGTGCAAACTGGGATACTATGATCCATGCACCACAACAGGAAAAGTTCCTTTGTTGAACACTTGTTAGTTTCCGTCTTATCAAAGACTATTTGGCACATGAATTTGTACATCAACAAGTGTTTATGGCTCCTAATAATATTGTTGTGTGCATTATTGGCGTCGAAGCTCTCTAGTCTAGTTAATTCATTCCAATAATGGGTAACACGAAAATCATCATGCTAATCCACTATGGATGACTTGGGGAACCCGCAAATTTCATATAGAATGTCAAAGTTAAGCTCATAAGGTTGACCCGGTAACCTAAACTACAAGTCCTTAAGGTTGCATGTTTCGTGCTGAAGAGTGGTGAAAAATTCTTGGGTCAGTTCTACATAAATAGGATATTGGAAATGAATAAATTTTCCCTATTGAATTCGTTCCCCTAAGTTCTTGATCTTGTCCCTCAATTCTATTCTATCTAGTGTGTCAAAGTGAAAGTACTTGGGAACCATAATTTGCTTAGAATTATGGGAGTTAAAATGGGTACCTTCCTCGTCTGAAAAGATTGGGAAGGGAGCTCCATAGTCGGCTGCCTTATCTCTTTTTCCGCATCCCAAAACTTGGGTTTTTCTCTTGGATTGGGTGCACTTGACAATTTGCTTGATCCATGGCCCCATTAAGAATGAGGGTGAGTGAAGGTTTGTGAGAGTAAGGGAGTTGAAGGAAGGTAGAGAGAAGGGAGAGCTTACGGATGCTTTAGGTGTAGAGAGAGAAAGCCTAATGGCAAGTGATAGAAGAAATAAGAATGGAAATGAATATATAGGTGAGGGGAGAGTAATTTTGTAAGAAAAGATGCTGAAAATCGCGTGCCACGATCGTGGCCTACAATTTTTTTTACCAAATTTCTGATTTTTCATCTTTTGCCCTTATACACACCCCGGGACCCTGACCTAACTTTAGTTGGGACTATCACCTCATTATGCTTACCTTCTCGATCATTATATCTAACTTGATGTTATACTCTTCCATGACATTTATTCAGAATCAAAGCAACCTAACTACGAAATTCAAACTATCTAAAATCAAAGGAAATAACAGGTGATTTAAAAACTATGGGTTGCCTCCGATGCAACGCTTCTTTTAACGTCGATAGCTCAATGCCTTTGTTCCACACTCAACCTGGATCAATTATGAGTGGCTTACTTCCACCCTTCTTATTCAATATTAGCTTTGTAACTTGTAGATAAGCTACATATTGGAAGATAATGAAAAGGACAAAAACTACCAAATTAAGGAAACCTAGTACGTTCAATAATGTCCTTTTTGGTAACAAACTATCAACAAAAAAGGGAATGACAGAACTCTTTGAATCTTCCATTAAATCCAGCAGTTTGTTCCCTAAGAAGGTGAACTGCTCTCTGTCTTCCTTATTCACCTTCATCTCCTCTTTTTCTCTCACCTCATGAATAGAGACTTCTATATTTTTTTAAACCACTATCTCCGTTGCCATCTGTTCATCTTCTTCTTGTTCTTTTAAAGATTCAAACACATCAATTTTCATGAAGGGTATGCTTAATGGACAAGGTGGAGGAGGAACATAGGGAGGGTCCTCATTCTTTTCTTCATCCCTTTTCTGCTTCTCTTGATCTTTTACAAAGTAGGTTTTAGCTGGTCTATCTGTTGGTTCTCCTAACTCTTTCCCAGTTCTAAGTGTGTTAGTCTGACATTGCTCTCTTGAATTTACTTTCATGTTGTGCAGATAGTTTTCCACACTTTGCTTCGGACCAACGGTCCATGGCATTAAGCAGATTTGACTTCACCATCACCATAACAGGTTTTGTATTCTAACATTTTTCTTTTTCTTTATGTTATGATATGTTATTTTCTTTTATTTGTGGTTACTTTCTCACATTGAGGGCAATGTGTTGTTCAAGCGTGGGGAGGGATATATGTGTTTTCTTTTGAATGTTATTTTGCATAATGTTATGTTAGTTTGTTTAGGTTGCATTGTGTGATTTGTGTGAATATGTCAATGGCTTAGATGGAAAGAAAACAATTTAATTTTGATCATAGTCTATTAGGTTGTAAAGATGTATTAACCTATGAAATTAGTAACTTAGATTCTCTAGCTAGAATTGCTAGTTAATTAGGATGAAATGTTAGTTTAATCACTCCCTAAGTTGTCACATACATTCATAATTTTAGGTCTTTTGACTAAGTAACTGGACTAGTATTTTTTCATGAAAACGTGTAGCAAAAAAAACAAGGTAGGCAATAAAAAAATGTGAATTTTAAATAAATTAACTATTCCGCTGGCCTTCGAGTTATGAATAGAGCTAGTAGCCAATTAGAAACGTGATGTAGATGAGTAACTAGATCGAAACACATCACAAATGTGTGCCTTCACTTTAAAAGGCTATAATGACGTTCTAGCTAAGCTGTTAATAAAAATATGGCTTAGTCAAGTAGCTGGATTGACATTCATCACAAATGTTTGCCTTCGTACAAAAGACTAGGTTCATGTCCATAAAAATCAACAGAAATAATGTTTTATTTCAAATAAAAACCTACCAACTTGTTATACCTTAATTTTTTGATGAAAACATAATTAGGAGTAGTTACAAGGTTTGATTAACCGAAGAATTATTAATGTATGTGTGCAATTGAAGAGGGTGAACAAACTTAGCATTAACATTTGATTAATCTGTATATCTAGTCCAGAGTTTCTTAGTCATTGATTTTGCATGTTAATAACTTTGAACAACTTAAATGATTGTATTTAGAGTTAAATTTATTTTGTGAAGTTGAAGCCATTGCCTCATTGACTGCATTGTGTTCTCGGTGTTTTTGTGTGTTTTGTGTTTTTGAGTGTTTTTGTTGTTTTGATTACTTGAGGAAAAACAAATGTTTAAGTGTGGTGATGTTGATAGGTGTCAATTGCATCGTGTTTTACGACATTTTTTATACAAGTTTAGTCATTTATTCGTTTGTTTCATATATGTTTAGGATAGAATTGTGTTAGTTTGTGAATTATTTGTCATTTAAGTGTTTTATGGGTTAGAATAAGCAATTGAGCTTAATTATTACATTTTTGAGGTACCTTGATGTGTTTGTTAGTGTTTCAGGGGCAATATCGAAGAACGAACGAGTTCGGAAGACATTCGGGAAGAAACCACGACCCACAATCATGGCCTCCATGGCCAAAATCGTGATAAAGAGTAGATTAGCAGGCCACTATTGTGACAAAGAGCATTCTGTAGCCCACGATCGTGGCTTGTAGGGACACGATCATGGACAACGTCAGATAGACATGCAGCCACCTTCCGACGTCATGTTTTGAGGGTGTTTTTCGACCTTTCGGACCCTGGAAAAACCCTACTTTGACCAAAAAACACAAAGCAATATAAAAGGAACATTAAGAGACTTCAGATGGAGCTTTTATTTAGCCACCATAACGAAACCCTAAGAGAGAGCTCATCGAAAGATTGAGAAAGAGAGAAGAAAGAGAGAAAAGGAGAAGAAGCTGATATCGAAGTACTTCCTGGATAAGGAGTTTCCTAACGCCGCTGCCTCCTGTCTTCCATCTTAGGTAATATTTCCTATTCTATTAGAATTATCATTGTATAGGTTTGATTGAATAGTTGATGATATGTTAAGAAGTCGAATGAAGTTCTATACTCACCTTCAGAGCTTGCTTTTGAATTAATAAAAAATGATTGTTTACGTATTTACTGAATTTGATTGTGGTTTAATTCTGCACTTCATATCTCGATAATAAATTGAGAGGTTGAATCAAGAGAAAATGATTAAATTAGGCTAACGAAAGTTTGGTAATTTAATAGATTCATAATTAATTCATATCGGTAATTTGTGCATAGAGAGATCACGTATAGATTCCAATAGTATATTAGAAGACTTAAAAACTGATTAGGTTTTGGATAGGTTGTGAACTGAGAGGTTACAACTCCCATGATATTAGGGTTTATACTTTAGGGTTCAATTATAACTTGAGAGAGAATAATTGACTCTAGGATAGTCTAAAACCAACAATTCGGTAATCTATAATCGATTAGGTTACATTAAGGATTGGTAAATTCCCTTTCACTTTTTCGATAATTCCTTTAGGTTGATTCTTGTGTGTGTACTGCAATTGTTCCATTTTCAGTTGTCATTAATTCATAATTCATAAATCTAATTCATTGCTCATTAATTGCTTCGTTAAGTGTTAATTATCAATTGGTGTTTGTTATTTGATTTGATTCATTTGATTTATTTAGTTCTCATGTTTAAATTCTTTATTTGTTAATTTCTATTTTATTTGTTTTCGACCTTAGGATTTAGGATTAGACTTCCCTCCTCGTGGGATCGACACCTTAGGTACTGCGCGAACGACTCGTGCGCTTGTGGATTATCGAGGGTATTAAAACTTACACACATAAAAACCCAATCAATACTTGGTTTGATAATTGAGCTACTCAAAGTCCTCTGATCATGAAAGGAAATATGTCATTACTCACTCTTAGAATGCCAATCCATAATCAAGTTTCTAAAGTCATTTATCAAAATTCTTGGTTAGCTACAGGCAGAGGGGTTGATAGACTGTTGAACCATTAACCTATCCAGTTGCCTAATTCCATAATGAAGGATAAAATTACCTAGCCTGTTAACAGAAATGGTGACTTCTCTAACTTTTCTTCTTTAAATGTTTTCAGGCCCCAAGTTCCCACCATTCTATGGTATAACATTGTTTGGAAAGGCTCCTTGATTCCTAAAGCATCCTTTGTCACTTGGTTGGCTACTAGAGGGAGATTAAAAACCAAGGATAGACTTAAGGGTATCAGTGATCATATTTGTGTCCTATGCAACATGGTGCTTGAGTCTATAAATCATCTTTTCTTCCAGTACAACTTCATAGCTACCATATGGACTAGAATGCAGCATAACATGAATCTGGTTTATTCAATAGATGATTGGGATAGATCTTGGTATGGACTAAAAAACAATACAAAAGAATGGGGAAAGATAAAAAAATGCTTAAGCTTACGCTTGAATTACTCTGTGTATACAATATAGAATGACAGAAACCAAAGAATCTTTAAGAACACTAAAAATGAGAAGCATACACTTAAATATAGGACTTGTTGCTGGATTAAAGAAATAGTTGTTTCTCAAAAAGCCACTGAAGACTTGAGTTATTCACTCAGAAGAAGATGGAACTTTGAGTAACTTAGCTATTAGCCTTTTAATAGTTTCAGAGATGATAGGTTGAAAGTTTATTTATTTTATTTGATTATATTTGTTAACATAGCCTTGTAATATTACCTTATCACTGCCTTTCAAGGCTTATCAATGAATTCATCTAACTTCCAAAACAAAACCACTAGAATTGCATTGATTGATTTATAAATTTCATTATCAGGTTTGACCCTAATCTAGAAGATTTATGTGAACCTATCTTTAGGATTGCATGCAACTCTTTTCATTATACTAGATATATTCATACAAAGGATTTTTCATTATAAATTGCACAGAATCACACACGAATCAAAATATTGACAAATTCAAAAATAATCATGAACATATAATTGAATATCAATGAAACCAAAGAATAAATTAAATCAATACAAAATCACTCCAAGGCCTATCCCAAGGTTTATTTAATCCCAATACGATAAAGATTTTAGTTCTTAATCATATCTAACATAACATCAAATCTAAAGAGAAAAAATAAAATGAAGGATAACATGATGAAATTCCTTTAATCTTTTAAAACCTCATTTTAGATCGATGAAAATCTACTCCAAAGTGATCTCCTTGGTTTGTTCTTCATACTTTCTACCATTCT
Organism: Erythroxylum platyclados; assembly: GCA_027563515.1. Classification (NCBI taxonomy): domain Eukaryota; kingdom Viridiplantae; phylum Streptophyta; class Magnoliopsida; order Malpighiales; family Erythroxylaceae; genus Erythroxylum; species Erythroxylum platyclados. The sequence continues at coordinate 2,085 of JAOQMM010169189.1, read as the reverse complement.
AGGATTTCAGTTGTGTTTCTTAAGCTTCCTCTTTTCTTCTTCCACTTAATTTTGAATTTTAAAATTTGAACATAAGATACTTTTTTAAAGCCAACTCACGCACGAACACAGGCATGAACTATCAATAAGGCCTACTCACCACTCAACATGAGCATTGACCTTATTAACAATGGCGTGTTTTTGTAAAAATCAGTTAACGCCTCCAAACTCTTCAAACACGACTATGTACTTGTTATACACTCCATAACTTAATCAAAATAGCTCTATATTGCTCGAGACTTATCCAAATCTTTTCCTTTTACTCGAAATAAGTGAATTAGACCCTAAAAACAAAATACAAACAACTTAAGTATAATAAACAATAAAAATACTGCAACAAACAAGTAAAATGCACTAAATATAAAACTAAAAATATGACCAATTCAACACTTATCAGCATTTTTATATTTTGATTTGCATTAGAAGACTAAAAATATGACCAATTTAACACTTATTAGCATTTTTATATTTTGATTTACGTTATTTATTATTATAAATTTATATTATTGATAGTTGTAGGTTGCATGATGTTTTAATAGGCATTTTAGTATGTTTTTAGTGGTTAATTAATTGATTCATGTATGTTTAGGTTTAGAATTGTGTTGATTGGTTAAATATGTGTGTTTTGATTGTTATATGGGTTAGAGCATGCTATGGAGCTTTAATTTTGTGTATTTGAGGTGCCTTGATGTGTTTGTTAGTGTTTGAGATTAGATATCAAAGATCATAGAAGATTTGGAGGAAGCCCAATGGAAGATCCAGGCCCACGGTCGTGGCCTGTGGGCCATGATGGTGACAGAAGCAAAATGGACAAGCCATGATCGTGGTCTCATTACCTATGATCGTGGCATAAGCAAATCCCAAGTGTCATATAATTATGGCCTGCGCGACAGCAAACATGGACCGACTTCTAAAACTTAACTTTGCCAGGTTATTTTGCACTTTTTAGGCCTGGGTAAAACCTAGTTTTTACCCTAAATAGAAAAGATTACAAAGAAGAAAAGAGGAATCTTAATTTTTGTGCCTCGATTTTGCTACATTGGGAAAGATCCAAGGAAGAGGAAGAAGGAGAGAGAGAAGAAGAGAAAGAAGAAGGTGGAGCTTCAGCTGCTTTAACCTCTAATCCTCCAAGTTACTTTCTTTCTGTCCATCTTTTATTTCATGTATTTGATGTATGAGATGGGATTGATGATGATGAATCTTAGGTTAAGGATGTTTTACTTTTCTTTAGGGATTTGTTCTTGATTTAATGTTAAACTAGTTGTTTTTGTGTTAATGCATCTGGTTGTTGTGATTATTTGTCGTAATTGCATGCTTCGGTAATAGATAAAGGAAGTGAACCGAATGCAAACTGATTGGGTTGGTTAATGAAAGTTAAACGACCTAATAGACGACGTAAATAATCAAATCAGTAATTATACGGAGAGAGATCTTGTGAGAGGACCCAGTTGTTTAATAGAATGCTTAAGATCTAATTACGTTGTGGCTTAATTGTTAATCGAGAGATTACATGTTCGATAATGTGACTTAATTAGGGTTATTAACTAGGACTTAGTGATTATAACTTAAGAGAGAGTAATCCACCCTTCAATAGTCTAAAATCGACACCACATTAACACAAAAGTGACTAAGTTAGCTTTAATGATAGGACAAATCCCCTCTCTCATAAATTGTTAATCTTCCTCATTAAATTCTAATTGTCATTTGGTGGTGTTCAATTTTGGTTTCTTGTGTTAATTTTATGAATTCATTTGCAAGTAATACATATTCGGTTGTTTACTTTTTTGTTTAGTTTTTATTTCCATTTTAATAATCCTTTTAGGCCTTAGATAAATTAGAAATAGATTAGTTTACTAACTCCTCGAGGGATCGACACCTCATATACTACATTCACGACCCGTGCACATGTGGCATATTGAGGGTTTTATAAGATTAAAACTTGCTCAAAAAGTTTTTAGTGGCATTGTCAGGGAGTTAGTAGGATTAGTTTAATTCTTTTAGTCTAAGGAGTTTTTGCCACTCTTGTGTCCGTGCAATTGCATGAAC